>JAAAKQ030049035.1:3651-16357 GCA_010016005.3 Zanna intricata | reverse complement strand
AAATAAGTAGAATTATATAATTTATTATATTTTATAAATAAAATATAGCAATTTAAACAAATTTGAAAATTAATCTTATAAAAAAAAATTCCTCTAAAAATCATATGACCTGTAATAGTACACTTTTTAAATGTAAGTGAATATTTATTAAAGCTAGAGTGCACATAGAAAAACAAATTCAAAGGAATGTGATCAAATACAACATTTAAGTTGTCCATGATATTATGAAAAAAATGGAACGTCATCCATTATAAACAATCAATCACTCTTAATTATTCATTTAGTGCAAACTATACTTTGCAACATAAACATATCACAAAAAATAATTTGAGAATTATTATATAATAATTTGAGAATAGTAACATAACAATGTGATAAAAATTCCTAAAAAATGATATAAATATATGTGCATAATGTTATTTGGTGATAGAAATGAAACATTTTACCTTTTTTTGTTTGTTTAAATATCTTACCCATTTCACTAGCTGTTTGTTTAAGAGTGTTGAAAATATTTTATCTTAAAATGGGCAACACATGCAGAACCTTAAATGTACATTTAGTCAGACTGAGAGTTGCTAATAGAGATCAAACATCAAGGCTCTTTGTAGTCTTTTATAAAACATTATGCTTCTCTAGTGTCTAAATTATGAAATAAGTTGCCATGAAAGAAATTATATTTTGATATCTGTTTTTTCAAAGGTTTTATTGAAAAATATTGATGAATTAGAGGATTCTTATCCATGATAAGAGAGTTAATCTATAAATATATGATGGTTAGTAATTAGATTTAATTTTAAGCTGTATTTTAAATATTTGTTTTGTTTCTTGTTTGTATAGAATATTTAGATATAGGAATCTGTCTTCTTATTATTATTGTAATTTTTTTTAAGTAATTTTAAGTTATTATTATGATTTTTTGTAGTATAATTTTTTTTTTTTTGGTAAATTGTATTACAGAATAAATACATATGTTTATCATTATTAATTAATTATAAAAGTGAATTAATAAACCATTAAATTATGAACAAGACACTAAGAATTTGCTACACAATAGAGTAACTATATGTAATTAGTTTATATTAATTCTTAGTTTAACGAGGATTGAATGCAAAGTTTACATTAAAATGACAAAGGAAAAATGATAATTTTAATTTACAATATGTTTATTTTAATCTGATTTAAAACATTATAAACAATATATACATCTATTATTTTTTCAAACATGCTGTTTTGTGTGTTGAATTATAATATTTATAAACCACTAAACTTGAGAGTTTGGTGGTTGTGTATACTTGAGAGTTGTTGTGTTTACTTGTTTATGATCCTTTATTTATTTATTATTATTATTTTTTTTTTTTTTTGGTAGTTTCAAAAGCACTGGTAATTCTATGACTGCTAGTTCGAAGTATATTAGTGTTATACATTTTTTGTCTCCATGTGTGCTTATTATTTTGTTGTATGTTGTCCACAAGTGTTTCTAGGTAGGCATTATCTCATGATAGATGTTTTATTGTATTGGGTTCTTCAGTTTAGTTTTTGGCTGGCTAAATCAGTAAGCAAAAGATGATATAAAATGAGTATGAATATATGAATACAGCATGTTTATTTTGTGAAGTTGGACATGTTGTGGATATGTACGTCATAGTAATGGTACAAAAAGAGCAGCAGCACTACCATTTTATTACTGCTCTACAGATAAAAATAGAAGAAAATCAGAACAATACACTGTACTATACTGCTCTCTGTTTCACATGAATGCTGCAATTTTATTAGTGTAACACTGTAACACATAAATATTATATTTGAAGCGGTGAGCTGTAAAGCTAGCTTTTTTCTTGTAAAATACTCTTTGTTTTAAGTCTCACACATAGCACAAGTGCAACACACATATTAACTCTATTGATGCCCTACAAATTAGCATAAATGATGTGCCAGAACTATTTAATTTTATGTTGCATAATAGAAACTAAATATACTAAAGCATACTATTCATAGCATCAGTGTCAATCGCCTTTGTAAAATCATCATAGTACTTCAATAGTAGTAACAATCGCCTATCCCATAGAACTCATTCTAATCTTTTTTCTCACTAGTGAGTACAGCAGCGATTGTACAGGCCAGAGTTCATTCAAACCTGTGTCAGAGCATTCATTCCTGACAGTTACTTTTCAATAACTATCCCAGCCAACACTACTCCATAAAATGAGCAAACCAAGCATATCATTAATGTGACAGTCATAGTAAGTTATCTACATATTTTAAGTGTTTACACATCTAAAAAATGTAATTTGATTTATATAATTATAATAACAGTTTTTATAATAACAGTTAACATTAACTGCTAAAGTAATAATAACAGTTAAAATAATTACAGTTTTTAAAATATACTTTTACAGTTTCTCTGTTACCAAATAAACTAATTACCTAGATGCTTAATTAATTATTTTTTTATTATTATTACACCTCATATATGCTGCACATATGTACGTCTGCAAGAGTCAAGATAGAGATAGATGTTTTAAATTTATGTTCACAATGCATTTTTTATTTTGTAAGATTCTGTTACAAACTTCTCTCTTCTCCAACTAAAAACCACTTTAACACAGTTTTGTTTTAATGACTTAATTATTATCAACATTCTCTTATAACACTGTGTTTCAGAAGCCTATTATTTATTTGTTAACTTTCCTGTTATCCAAATTTCCCTTCCATATAAATATTTCTTAATAATTTCTTTGTTATTCCTATATCATTGTTTCTGCACAAAACTTCTCCTCAATTGCACTTGTACATATTCTCTATGTCCTCAAATCATTATCAGTTATTTATTCCTGCTCAAAAAATTTTATTTTATAATAATTCTATAATTAATTATATTGTAATTTTTAGTTCTATATATTTATTCATAGGGAAATCATAATAAAGTAAGTAATAATCTATCGATTTAAGAAATATTTTATTTCAGAAAAAAATTATAATTCCTGCTACAGGATCAACAGATAAAATTTTTATAAAAACTACATCACAACAGAACAAATACATATTACATTTGTATATGAGTAGCAAATAAGTTGTATTACAAACAAAACATTTGTTGAAAATAGACTTAAATTGGGTCCATAAAAAGTAACAAATTAGTAACAAAAATAATAATCACATCACACATTACTATTTTTGGAATAATTTTATCTTTTTTAAATTATTATTAACACTTTTTAAAAACTAAAAATTATAAACATTACTTAGATTTAAATTAATATTATAAATTATACCACTAAAATGTAAGAATATGTGTTCAACTGAGGATAAATATTTTGTAAATTTACCATTCAGACAAGAAACACCCTTTAGGGAGGGGTTAAAATTAAAGAACTATCTAAAACAGTTGCTCATATTTATTTTCAAAGAATCAGATGAAAACAATCTAACAAATTTTAATCACAGGAGGTAGTTAACTCATAGTTGCAAATCACAGTAACAAGAATACCACAGTTCAATCTATCAAGCAGATTTTTTATAATAAACAGTTATTGCCATCACAAATTTTTGTTATCTTGGCTCTTGACAATTTTGTTCAAAGCTATTACAATTCTCTGATCAGTTTTTATAGCTGCTAAAAATGAATATATATACATATATGTATATCCTACTTCAGATCCTTCACAACAATTCAGCAACCTTTCCCATTTTCTCATGTTAGATGTCAAAATCAATTTTAAAATCATGAACATTATAATAATGCAAATCTATTCCAAGAAAACAGTTACGTAATTATAACAAAAGATTTCAATTTATTAACTGTTAGGTCAAAAACAATCAAATGAATTATTCACCGTTCAATTATTAATCTACTTATCAGTTCTGTTCATGAAAATTATATAAATATTCTGGACTACATTTTTATAATCAGTAAACAATGTTACTTTGCAATACCTAAAAGTACATAATGTTTGTATACATAATTATTTTAAGAATATTTTTTTAAAATGCATCCTATAAGCAGAATATTTACAGTACCTGTAAATATTAGAAGACACTTCACAGTTTTTTTTTTTTTGCATGAAAGCTCTTATAATGCACTACTAATTCTTCAGATTACTCTAAAAAAAACTGTTAAAATTTATTAACTGTTAGGTCAAAACAATCAAATGAATTATTCACCGTTCAATTATTAATCTACTTATCAGTTCTGTTCATGAAAATTATATAAATATTCTGGACTACATTTTTATAATCAGTAAACAATGTTACTTTGCAATACCTAAAAGTACATAATGTTTGTATACATAATTATTTTAAGAATATTTTTTTAAAATGCATCCTATAAGCAGAATATTTACAGTACCTGTAAATATTAGAAGACACTTCACAGTTTTTTTTTTGCATGAAAGCTCTTATAATGCACTACTAATTCTTCAGATTACTCTAAAAAAAACTAAAAATATTAAATTTTTAAATAGTAGAGAGAAATTAGTAAGTAAAGGCACTTTGAAACAACAAAAAAAGGCCGTGAAAGAGTTTAAAAAATATATATTAGAACAATAATTATTTGGATATTAAATCTAATACCATCCAATAACACTTAAAATCACTACAGCATAACAAGTATGTACACAATAAGACAATTAATTTATTGCACAAACAACGGTAATTAATGCTAACCAAAAATTATTTGAATTAGCAATAATTTTATGGTATATTTTTAATATTCTAAATGTAAATTAATATTTGAACACTAAATCTTATAATCTATAGTAAGATCTTATTATAAATATTTGTCTCAAAATCTTACGGGAAATAACCTAATGAGTTTTCTAAATTTATGTTTTTTATACACATACTGCCTGTTCTACTCCATAATAAACTGTTTGGAGGATTCAAGGAATTATAAATTACATCTTTATCACAACGTATATTAAGATGGTTTTTTTTCTCCACCTTCATATCAGAAAATAATGCAGCAATTTCAGCTGTTTTTTTTATTGATATTGCATCTATCTCATGGATATTTTCATTTTTTAAAAATCTATTCGGAATATTTGAGGAAGAAAATATACTTTTATTGTAAAGAGGAGTAACAGAGTTTTTAACCTGTCCCTTTTGATCTCTTGCTGATACCACTAGTATTTTATTAAGTTCATTATCATTATGTTTTTTTGAGTTGAAGTGACTTTCAGAGTTTCCAATAACACCACTTCCTACTTCAGTATCTTTTTCACTATCATCTTCATTCAAATTTTCTGTGTAATTAAAATTATTCTCACAGTCAGTCAAAACATAATTATCTTCATTGTTATCACCTTTTTCATTATTCTCATTAAAAATGGAATGTTTTAACATTGGTACACCCAACTTGGAATTGTTACTGGTAATCATTAAAGGTTTTATTGAATATTCTTTAATTTCCGTATGGTTTGTTTCATTATGCTCAAAACTACCATCATACATTTTATCTGGTTTTGGACAAATTTTAGTTTCTTTGTAATTTAACTGAACCCTTGATATATTTTTTTGAACATGGAAGAATTCTAAACTTTTTGATGCCTGTAAACAAGTTTTATTTTGTTTTGCGGTAGTTTTTAAACCATCATTTTTCTGCCATGAAGTCACTGGTGAGCTAGGTCGAGATAAGCTTGATTCTGAGGCTGCAAAACCTTGTTGCCTAAGTTGTTCAAATATTGATGGCTTGTTATTATGACTGCAATAACATTTCTCACTTTCAATACAACTGTCTGTATCGCAACTGCATGATGAAACAGAAGACTGCTTTACTGTGATTTCAGTTTTTTCTACTTTATTGTTTTTCTTAGGTTTTCTCATTGAACAGTAGCATTTTTTTGAGGATTTATATTTACAAGAATCAGTATTGTAACTGCATTCACTGCAAGAAACATATCCAGAGATATTCTCATGGCTACATTGTGAACCATTTTTTCTTTGATTTTCAATTAAACTTGCACTTTCTTCATTTATTGATGAATGCTTCATGATTTCAGCAGGATTAAATGACATTGTCATGTTTGGAATATGAGAACCAGATACTACTTTTTTTCTATGAAATGATATTTCACCCCTTTTTAGATAAAATGATTTATCTCTGTAAATATCATTAGGATTATATTTAATCCTGTGCCTGTTAAAACCAAGAACAAACGAATCATTTGATGTAAGCGTTGAGGAGATATTTTGCCTTCTTAACTTCATTTTAGGTTTAAACTGTTTGTTTTGTTGCATTTTTTTAAAGGTAGGAAAAAAATATGATGAAAATGATGAGCCAATTTTGTACCTTGAAGGTCTAAATTTTGATACTGAAACGTGGAATGCTCTTTTAATTTTGCATCCTGAAATGCAACTTCTCTTTCTGTTTAGCATTATTTGTCTTTTTCTACGTTTCTGCTTTTGCATTATTGATTTACTTCTTTGATACAATTCATCCTTAGTCAAGGTAACAGCCAGCTTGATTATAAATTCTTTGTAAATAGGTTTTAAACTATTAAAAGACATACCATCTACATCAATAATTGTGTTTAATATTTCATCAATATTATTCAAACCTTCATGGATACGTAGCTCATTAAAAAGTTCAATAAAACCCAAAGGACTGTGTAAACTGTTTTTCCGGTTACTACAATTAATTCCTGCGCTATAACCATTAGTACACCTACTGTACCTTGAAGTAAATGGTCCAGAATTTAAAAAACTACCACTTCGAGGTATTACAAGCTTAGTAAATATATCACCAGATTCATTTTTTTCAGAATTCAAAGACTGCAATGAACAAACAGAAGGAGCCGTTTTATCACATTTGCTTCTATAAGATGTGTATTCATCATCCTTAATACTCTGAGTATCAATATTACTTTTATTTTGTACAAAACCTTCATTTTCCATGTTGATGTCATCAATAGCAATAATTTCATCTGGTTCTAGATTTATTTGTGAAGGAACAACATTTTTGGTTTTCTGTACATTACATAGACCTTTATTCTTTCTTGGTGGTCTTGGAGGTGGTATTTTCTTTGGCAATTCAGTTTTATTACTCAACAATGGCTTATTCTTTCTTTCTGGAAATAAATAATCTGACTCTCCACACACACTTGATCCAGCAACACTACAGACAGTTCCAAGTCCATTACAACATTTTACTTTTCTTCTTTTCTTAAGTGAACCGTTATTAGTTTGATTATGAGTCATTGTCGCGACCAATGCTTTATATAAATTTGCTGCTAAGACAATCGCATCTTCAGAAGTAGCACAAGCAAAACCATGGCACTGCAAACGGTTATTTGACGCACCATTTTTACGCATTATGACCACAAATAATGGAGAGTGATCATCATATGTTTTCTCAATTGCACAAGAAATGTCATTTTGGTCTAAAGTACGAAATAGTGATGATTTTTCTGAAGTTTTATTATCAACAACAATTGGTAAAAATGCATATTCAAGTCCAGATTGTCCATTTGGTGCTTGCTGTGGTCGACAAACAAATTTCAAGGCAGCCCAGACTGCGATGGATGGAAATGGATTTAACTGTTCTACTGCTGCACCACTGGAATTTTGTTTAAAATTTTGCACTTTTAATCCATTCATTGAAATTTCTAACAACACTTGTAACTTTGAAGATGTAAATTTATTTTTGCGGTAATTAAAATATAAATCTTTAAGCGGTTCCTGTAGACCTTGAAGAGATGTAACTTTACTAAAAAGAGGTAATGAACCGATGTAATCCACTTGAAATTGTTGGGCATTTATTGTGGAGGGGTCATCTTCAATTTCAGATGAACTTACATCAGCAAACATTTTTTCTATTCTGGCTTGAACCAAGTTTTTTATTTTCCTTTCATCCCTGTACTTAGTAATATTTTCTAAACCACTATTACAAATGCCAGTAGATAGTAATGCTCCACTATCTGAACGAGCTTTATGTACGTATTTCTTCCTATAAACATTTTCAGATTCCAGAATAGCAGACCTAGTTTCATCAAACATTGAATCAATCTTTTGTTTAAAATCATATTTTAAACTATATTTTCTATGTATAGAACTTGATTCTGAAAGATTTTGTAGATGAAAACTTTTGTTTTGTGTAGTAAGTTTAGGTACATCTGGCTGTACAATATTCTGTGATGAACAATCATTTGAGTTTACTTGAAACATTATATAAAAAATACATACATAAATGAATGCACATATATTTTTACTATGATGATAATATATTTGGTAAATTATCTAAATTTTTCTTATAACCATTTTTTAACAGCAAAATAAAAATATACAAGTTTTAACAAAACAACTTTCTTCATTACACATTACTCAAATACATATATCATATAAAGTTAGCAAAGAAATAAATTTTTATCACTCATCTGTATTAACTCCCCACCAGTTCACAACAATCTCATTACCAAAGCGGAATAAAACTATCATTTTTTTTTAATCTTCATATCAATGCAGATACGTGACTGATCTGAAATAAAAAATAGATATACAAATTGTTAATGAATAATTTATGGTAAAGCATTCTAGCAGTATAATTATATTAAAACTATTATTTTAATGAAATCTTTCCTTATTGCTTCTAAGTTTTTTAAATAGCCTCATGAGTACTTTCACAGAAGTTAAATTTAAACTACTCATACTTATTGAATTCAAAGAGATTATCAATCTAATAATCTATTTTAAATTTAAATAGTTAACCAGATAATTAGCTCTAATCTTCACAGACATATGTCATTACTAGCAATAGAAATAAAGTTCTCTTAAGTATCTGGGAGACAAATGTCTCTTTCCTAATTTTAAAGATTTTAAATGTTTTTTTTTAATTTTAATGTTTTTATTTGAGGAATTAGTGATATTATGAAAACTCATGACAACATAAAAAGAAATGAAAAGCAGTAAGGCAAGTTTTTATTAAAATAATGATTTTTAATATTTTATATAGTTATAATAATTTAACATTACCTATCATATTTCCATGTTTTATTACATAAAAATTTTTTTAATACAATAGAACCTAAAATTCAAAGACCTCAATTCAAATTTTCTATAAGGTTGGAATTTCCTTCAGTCATTGAATTTTTTATGTTGTGATACAATGCAAAAAATTTCTGATAATTCAAAATTTTTCTTGTCAGTTCAATATGAAATCTTTGTATTAATTTTAAGAACATCCTAAACAATGTATGTTTTATCAATACAAAAAATTATTTGACAAATGGATAAAACTGTAATGATGACCTTTTCTAATAGATGTACCATTACTAAATCACATATATAATATTCCAGTGAATTATAATACTCCTGCTTTCTTATCAGATTTTTTGTTAAAGCACAGTGATTGATAAATTAGTAAGCAGTTGTATCATGATTACAGAAGGTGTTTTTAACTTCTGGTGAAGTGGAAAATATTTTAAAATTGTTATTTTAAAGTAGTCGAACAGAGTTCATACTTTAATAAGTTACATTTTAGATATTGTAATGTTTACATTTGACCAAAAATACATATGTTGTGTATTTTCAAATATGTTGTGTTGCATCTCTGTCCTTTTTGTAATGCATTCAGAATCATTTGATGCCCTTGTATATATGGTCTACTGTTTGTAAATGTCTAGAATAATTAAATTATTCATTGGAATGTATGAGTGCTTTTATACACTGTTAGATGTTTAAAAAAATGACTAAACATACTGGTTTGGCCAAGTAAAGAATGGTATTGTGATTAACATATATAAAGGCATAATGGTTTTATTTTCGTATAAATTGTTTTTGAATGTAATAGATTTTTTCAGTTTGTTGCTGTTTTAAATGCAGTAAATGTAATTTTCTGAAACTGAAACTGTATTAAGTGACCAGAGGAATGCTGGATTAGTATGTGTTATATTTACTGGGTAATAGTTCAGAATCAGATGTTAATTTACTTTTTGACTAATCCTGTACTCAGTACTGAGTTACTGTGGAATGGTTTTTTTTTTTTTTTTAATTTGTTCATTGTCTTATGTATATGCAGGATTTTTTTTTTAGTTTTGTTATAAAGAATATTTGTAAATGTATAACTAATTATCTCAATGATATATTTTATACAGTTCAGTGATATGAATGGTGAAGTACATTGTTAAAATTTGGAAAAAAATTAGCCACTTTTAAATAAAAATAAACACTTAAATTTCCTAAATTTTGCCAATTTCCATGAATTTTTACAATAAAATACATCACAGCTGATTCATTTCTTTACAATGCATTAAATCACTCCTACACACCAGTCAAGCACATTCCCCCTTCTCATTTTACAATATCTAATATATATATATATACTTAACTTCTGTTTTTTTTATATATATATATATATATAAAACATATAGTGTCAAATGAAAGATTTTACAAATATTATATAGTTCTCTGCAACTTCACCTACTGTAAAAATGTTATTTCATGCTAATACTCTTTTATTTCTCTATCAATTGAAATAGTATAGTAAAATAAACATTTTGTTTCTAGAAAAGCTAATGGTAAAAAAAATTATTCTGTTTTTTAGGCAGTTACAGTTATTTATTAGTCAAAATTAAATTTTTAGAAGAATAATGCATCTTATAACGAATAAATTAAGGAAAATTGGAAAAAATTACATAATATAGTAGATTATAAAGTATAAAAAAATACATTGGCTTATGAACAATACTACTCGTAATAATACTCTTCTTTATGCGGTCATTCAAACTTTACAGGTTTTATCATGAATACAAGTTTAATATTTTCCTCAGAACATCATAAAATAGAAAAGTAATGTACATTATATCATTTATGCATAAAGTTCTTCTGAACAAAAATAAGTAAAGAAGTATGCATATTATCTAACGTAAAAGATAATGTCAGATATACTGGATACCTTACCACAAGTAAATATGTATAAACTTAATCAGATTTGTAAAAAAACTAAACTGGTTTTTTTTATATGCCAAAATAGTGATGATGGAAGTAACTGTGTCTTTAATTACTAAGTTAGTCAGATACCAAACCAATAGATTTAATCCATGACTATAAAGATTCTAAAAAAATAAAGATTTGTATTAAAATGAGTTTTAAATGACAGCCATTTTCATGAACAATAAACATCTCATGCCAAGTGTGCTAGAGAAAGAAAAAAGTGAAGTTTCCTTTAACCTAATGCCCAACCTAACTCAAGTGATATTCAGCCTACAAATGACAACTTCATTCTGTTCACGATAGGACTGGATGTACTGTAATGTAGACATCATTCTCAGAGAAAGAATAACTCTGACTAGTATTTCTTATATCTCAGGTGCTTTATACTTGACAGGCATAAGAAATAGAGTAAAGCATCAAATCACTTAATGTACTTGTTTCTGTCATGAAAGGATGAACTGAGTACTACTCCTCTATTAAATAGGAATATAATAATCTAATAAATTCTTATAGCTTGGAAATGTATATCCATAAACTGCATCCAAGAACTGATCTGAACCAATTGTATAACGCCATTTTGTGTAAAAAGCTTTATAAAGTCTAGAAACAATAATGAGCTATGATGTTATATGAAGAGTATAACATATCTCACTGTATATAAAAATTATTGCTCTTCTGCACTGCTATATTACAGTTGGAAAATTAGGTAAAGAGCATCTCTTAAAAGAAGAATAATGAAAGGTATGGTAAAAATTTATATGAAGAACATCTCTTGAAAAAAAGGGCATAAACATCTTTTGAAAAAGAGAGTAAAAGTTCAAGTGAAAAATCTTTCTAGGAGAATTTTAGGAAAGGGAAGAAAGATCTGTAAAAGAAAAAGAATCATTAATGAAAAAATAGCAAAAGGATTAAATAGAATGAAAAAGTTATTAAAAAAGGGTAAAGATTACCAGTATTTTGCTGGATTGAGAGATGTAATAAACAGGTGAGGGGTAGTCTAGTTAATTATTAAAAAAATGATGCAAGGCAATAGGAAACCTCAAAAAAGCTTCTAAATATAAAAATAATTTCATTAATCTAATTTAAATAGAACAAAAATAAAAAATAACTGTAATACGAGTACACTTTGAGAAAAGAAATAAAAATAATATAAAAAGGATAATTTAAAAAAAAAGAAAGTTTGACTAAAAGGAAAAAATACATCTAATTTAGGGCAATAATGTAACATTAAAAACTAGAATAATTAAAAAATAATAATTATAAAAAAACGATAAATTAAAATAGTAAACAAAAAGCATTGTTTAGAAATGAGTAAAAAGTATAGACATATTGATTTAAATTAAAACAACATCATATTGAATAAATGTAACTCAGAACACAGTTTACTATGTAGTCTGAGAATGTTGTTTAATAAGCTATTAAAATACAATAGTGATCTTGAAGGGTGAATGTAAATTACAAATTTCTCCATCACTGTAGATATGTAAAAATAAAAAAGTGGATTTAAACAAATACTATCAATACTGCCATTTAAAAACCTGTAGAGAACTGTTAGAGAAAGTACATCACACTTGACCTTTAGTAATTCACACCAAAAATATCTTATAATAACTGAGAAGGTAAGTCCTATCTACAAAGAACCTGGAATTTCCTAAAACACAAAGTGTATTCTAGAATATTTCTGGTTAGATAATTAAAAAAATGAAATATGATGTTATGAAAAATTTACAAGAATAGATTAAAAACTCAAAGTTTTATTTAATAATATCCTAGAAAATTGCAT
>JAAAKQ030049024.1:0-16357 GCA_010016005.3 Zanna intricata | reverse complement strand
AGTGCCTCCACGATGACTCTCCATGGCACGCTATTAAACGCGTTCTGGACATCCAGAAGAACCAGCATCGGTATCTGGCGGTATCTTCTCCGCGACCCGGTATGAGAGTCCTCCCTTTTCTTCGAGTTGAAGTATCCTATCAGCCAGCATTCTCTAGTACAACTTACCTAGTGTTTTAATTAGGCAGAGTGGGCGATATTTCGTTTCTCCTAGTCCCTTCTTCGAGAGAAGCACCAATCGGCTTTGCATCCAGCAGTTAGGGAAGTTAGGGTGTCCGCAAGGCTCATTAAGAACGTCAAAGACCAGCCATGAATAACGGTTAACCAGGTTGCGAATCACTACCTCCGGGGACTCTTCTTGATGTTTGCTCGCGCAGCCGCCCATCAGAGTTCATCGATTGAAAAACGGGGTGTGCCTCCCCCCCCATCTGTTCCCATTCTTCCTCTAAGAGGATGAAAATGAAAAGGGAGCGCGTGGCTCGGAGCGTCTGAGCTCGTGAGAGCCTGGGGAGCCGCCTTTCAAATCGTTTTGTGACAATCTGGTAGACTTTTCCCCAGGTGTTAGAATTCAGTTCGGCAATCAATGTTTCCCACCCTGATTTCTTGGCCGTTTTAATGGCCAGTTTCATCTCTCTCCTAGCTGTCTTGATTTCTTCTTCCAGTTCAGCCAGTTTGTCGAGGTTTCTCTGGCGGACCCTCATCATTGACCGTCGTTTTCTCAGCGGGGTTCGTCGTAAATCTGCAATGTCGCTTAACCACCAATATACTTTACGGCGGTTTCGATTCCTCTTTATGGATCTCCTCAAGGACTGCCGTCAGACGCGACGGGCTGGGCGGCTGCTCGTGCCCCATCAAGTCCACAACTTGATCCACTAGTCTGTCCGCTACGGAGTCTCTGGGCTGCCATCTGGGTGGGCCTCCCTACTGTCTTATTCTTCCGGTGGTGGTTGCAAACTCTATGGCCAGGTGGTAAAATGGTCATAGCGTATTACTCATGTGAGATCCTCCATGAGTCAATTCGACGTATGAACTCTTCCGTTACGGCAGTTATATCCAGCACTGACCCCTCTCCTCGCCGCTGAATGGTGCTTCTAGTGGAGTATTTATCACCACCATTCCCAATGAAGACAGCAAGGCAGCTAATTCGTAGCCCCTAGCTGTGGATCGCTGATCAGCCAATTCAGCCAATAGCCGGAACTGATCTTGGCGCTTAAAAACACGTGGCGTTTATAGATTAACCACGTTGTTGGCGTATTTTCTTTAAGGCTTATTTCTTATAAACTAGACACCAATAGCAAAAATGGGTAACCAAGTACTAAAAGAACTTGAAAATTTTCCTAAGTCCTATCTTTTAAATAGTCCGGTCTTATTGTCTATGAAATTAGCAGCTCTTGGCTTCAATGTCGTAGTCTGCAGTTACGGCTTCAACAGCGGTCTATGTTCCGCTATCGATACTAGCCGGAACTGATCTTGGCGCTTAAAAAAATGTGGCGTTTATAGAATAACCACGTTGTTGGCATATTTTCTTTAAGGCTTATTTCTTATAAACTAGACACCAATAGCAAAAATGGGTAACCAAGATTGTTATAGCAATACTAAATATAATTCATATAGTGTTATTAATAAATAACACTGAGTTTATTAAAATTATAACCTACAACTAACCTTGTAAGTTTGTGTATAGTACGACTTTTTTTTGTATTATACGACTTTTCGTTAGTTCAGATTTCGCTGACTACGCACAGGTTCATTCACAACACTTAGTTTAATAATATTAACAACAAAAAACACAAGATATATACGAAAAAACCACTGAAAGACGCGATTTCTCACCAGCTGATAATGGAGCTTCCTACCTCGGCGCTGACTGACTCAGGACTTACACATTGGCACTTAAACAACATTTTGCGGAGTATGTTGCGAGTTCGACATTCTGCCCGTAAAAAAAAAAAAAGAGTTGTAAGGATCCCTGGAATAATTCCCATGATTAGAAAGATTTCATCTTAAGATAACTTTAAACCTTAGTTATTTTTTTGATTGTGGGAGTACACACATTTCTTCTTATTGCTACATAAAAAAATCATCTTATGATTATGATGCCCAGTTCAAAAGTTTACTACCTGGCCCAATTCAACAAGATAATCTTTTAATAAGAATTTAACACTATTTTCATAATAGGACTACACCATTCTATTGGAAAATAACAGCATTAATTTCTGGAATAGTATGATTGTGGTAAAAAGGAAATTTAATGCAACAAAATATTTTTAGATTTAATTTTCTCAGGATAAAAATCTGCTGTATGGATATAGCTATAAGTCTTATTAGTGTCAATTATTTAAAATTTATTTTCTGTTGTGTGAATTTGATTTTGTTCTGTAAGTTGAGTTAAATGTTTGTTTTCTTCAGGTCTGTGTTTTTCTTTATTTACAAGTCTTTTTTTTTTTAGTTTAGACTTAGGCTAGGCTACATAACCTAGTGGTCACAGCATTGCTGTGGACCAGTTTCTAGCTGTTCCCGCACAGCAACCACTCAGCGGACGGCAGCTTTGAGGTGGTAAACAACGTGCTGGTGAATAGAAAACGTGGTTCATTCAATTATTCCAACCGAGATTCGCGGAAATCGTCACGGAGAAAATTAATAAGGGATGAGATCATTGAAAATATGAATGATTCTTCCGTTAATGGTGGTTACTCTGATATTACCGAACTCGATTTCAGTTCCTCCAACATGGCAAACTGTGCAGGATTTTCGCACATTTCCGGTAGCTGACACAACTCCTGGGATTTACATACCTCTCTCGAATAGATTTGATGGTCTGTCTGCAGACCGGAACAGACTGATAGTATTGCTCCACAAAAGGAAGAGATTAAGCCGCCTCCTATAGTATTGCGTGATATTTCGGATATCCCGAAACTGTATGGGTTGTTGGAATTGGTGGTGAACAAGGCAGAATACACCGTGAGAATAATAAACAATAAACAACTTCGGCTGCTGTGGAGATTCAGTTTACAACTGTTAACAGTCGTAAACATCCTACTGACATGACATTTTATTTTACTTAGCGTATAATTTATTTTAATTAATGACGACCATTTTTTATGAAAATATCAATTTTAATTATAATCATACATATAATACTACATGCATGGAACAAATTCATAGTTTTACATAATCTCTGAAAATGGAGTTATTACTTTGAAAGTAGTTGGATAATACATCATAGAAAAAATTGTTGGTAAGTGGTTATATATTGTTTATACAAAATATTTTTAGCCGTTATTGTGTCGTTAGAAATTCCACATGACCAAATATCAGGAACAGTAGCAAACAAAAATATAATCTTTTTTAAATTAAAACATTTTGCTCATTTAAAGGAGGGTTATTATTATAATAACGAGGCTTGTACTAACTTAAAATATCTTTACGGTAAAATTTACTCATCCAGTAATACGTCACGAAGATGCCAATCAAAAATGATTTATATGAAGCTACAAAAAAATTTATCTCGTTTATTCAAATTATCTTAAAAAATCAATGAAGAGCTCTTGAAGAAACTGATCTAGTTTTTCTCGATCCCTTAAAAATTAGGTTTTGTTATACCAATATCTAAGGACAAGGCTACACTTCATTTGCATTCATACATATCATTCTCATTCATCCTCTGAAGCAATACCTTACAATGGTTCCGGAGGCTAAACAGAAAAAGAAAGAAGAAAGAATATAAGATTTTTTTAAAATTTGATTTACCTGGAGAGCATAGTAAAGAAATACACTTATCTACAAACCTATATCTGAAGGCTGGCTGTATTTTTTTTAAGACATTTCTATTTCTACATAAAATCGAGGATTTATTTTGTAAATTGATCTTTTTTTGTAGAAGATCAACATCTGGATGGAAAACTATATAATATGTTATTTCCACTGTTTAAATTTTTGTAAAGTTGATCACTTATATACCGATTTGAATACTACGCAGTGGATACAGATGTACTTTAATGGTTAGGAGTTCAATTAGCCACGGTGTTCATCGATGGTTGCGGATGGGTGGTAGCCACCCATCTCGGGAATGGTCAACCTTAGTTTGTACAAGACTACACCTTGTTTACGTCATTGCTCATATTATTCTTATCTCTTTGGACCATGGGATTGCTTATTATTTGTAAGTTGAACAGACTGCAACATACATATTAGGAATAGAAAATAAAAAAATAAAATTATAGTAAATATGAAACAGCTGTTTAAGATATTAAAATAGAGAAGAGAGAAAAGACCTAAACCGGTGGAAACTGTACTTTGGACGGTCTCCATTTGAGTGGGCAAAAAGTGAAGACCGTGACACGGCGGAAAGGGTTGAAAGACCTGGAATCGGATTAGCCGAGTCTGGGATCCCCTGCCCTTGATGTTAGAGGCAAAGCACCTTGAAAAAAAAATCCAGAATCGACGGGCCGACCTGCCATGCCGGATTTACAGCCGGTTGGCGGGGCGTTTCTGACTCTAACGGGCTTGAGTTGTTGCTTAATTGCTGGTCCGGCCCGGGGGAGTAGGGGAAAAAAAGAACTGTTTTGTGTATGTTTGTCGCGGAGAAAATGGTGCAATGAATTGTGTCGATCCAGCTACAAGTATTTCTTATCATAATAAAAAAAGTATCTGCTATGCAATTTTATACCTATCTAATTCAGTTTCGTGTGAATTAAATTCATTTGCATCACTATCGTGCACTTTTCAACATAAAATTTTGTCTGCAGTAGAAGGAAATGAAGTAGTATACACGTTAATTAACACCGTTGTCGATCAAGATATTATCCAGTAAAATTTTTAAATTCCCTCTCTGCAAACGGTCTTTCTGCACATCGAATCTACTTAAAATTGGTGTCCCGATTATGCTTCTTCGATATTTAACCCCTCCAAAATTTGCAAAAGAACTAAACTTAAAGTGATTAGATTTCAAATAAATCTAATTGAAGCAGAAATTTTGACAGAACATGGCGCAGGAGAAATGGTATTTATACCACGAATACCCAATAATTCCCAATAATTTTCCATTAAACGAAAATAAATTAAAACTTTAAATGAATACAGATTGCTGTAAGTGGTTGTTTCGCTATGACAATTTACAAATTGCATGGGCAGTCGCTAAGTGCCGCTGTTGTCGATCTACAACATATTTTCTAACAAGTTCTATTTTATAGAACATTAATGTATTACCTGTAGTTTAGTTCAGTCTTTTGCTCTTTAGGCTTAAATTCTAAAAAAAAAAAGAGTTAATTATTTGATAAAATATGATAATACTATTTTTTCTTAAATCTTTTATAATAAATTAAAAAAATAATGTATTAATATATTAAGGAATCTATTCCAAGAAAATAATATTAAGTTGTGTATATCATTTTTATTAGATCTGAGTTATTTATTTATACTGTAATTTTTATTTTACTATTCTGAATTTTACTACCGACTGCAACTCTAATGGTGGTAAAAAGAGTCAATATATAACTTCATTTCCTTTTACATTATTTAATTATGTTTACACAGATTACATTAGGAATGAGTAGCTGCTGTTCACTGATAATAAAACTAACTATTTACGACCTTTGGTAGAAGAAATATTAATAAATACCAAATAAAGTCCTTGATCAAAAGATAGAAACAACTAACTATAATCACTAAAATTAAAACAAGTTCTAAATGTAAATAAAAAAAAAAAGAAAAGAAAACTAGTTACAATACATATTAATAAATAAAGATGATATATGTAAAAGAAATGATTTTGAAGTCTAGCTTTACTTGATTAAGCATATTACCTTCGGGTTGTCTTAGTACCACCACCGGAAAACGGAGCACCGGACCCTAAAATATAATTTTTTTGTTTTTGTTTTTTGATTAACCTCCGGAACCACAATTAAGTATATCATCAGAGGGATGAGATGAATGAATTGTAGCGTGTGTGAAAAATGCTATGCCTCTGACCGGGATTCAAACCCGGGACCTCCGGATGAAAGGCCGAGACGCTACCACTCGGCCACGGAGGTCGGCAGTAAATATACAGATTTTAAGATAAAAATGCCTTTCAAATACCTGTTTCTGTAGCAGCAATAAAATAAACTATTAGCTAAATTTCTCAGAATTTACAAAGTTAAAAGGAATAAAAAATAATGAAAATTAGTTGAAAGTAGGAAAGGGGATGCATTTCCCCTAAAGGAAACGAGACAAAAGAGTATCCAAAAAAAAATTTTTTTGTGGGCGAAAACGTTTGAGTTATCATCGCCCGGTATAAATAACAAAATGTTTAATGCCTAACAAATTCTGTAACGTAGACTTCGAACTTAAAGCGGCAGCGATCCTTTGTTTTCACGATTTCTTTATCGATTAAAAAGTCGTTTCTGATGCGATTTCACGCACAATCGTATGAATATTTGAATTCAAATGTCAAATTCAGAGATACGTGATCGTGGTAAATATGCCTTACAGCTCATCTTGCCGGAATACCAAACGAAAGTTTGCATTATCTCTTTTTAGCTGTTTTGGGATTTTGCTGTAAGTCAGACACCGACTAAATAGAATCTATTGATATTTTTGTGACGTCCTATAGAAAAATAATTTTTAATATCGTTTTTCTGATGTTTTAATGGTATACAACACCATCAAAAAGATCTTTTCTGAATTTGGTTCCGTTTCATCGAGAAGAACAATCTCTTGATTATTATCAATCTAGATTATGAGAGTTATAATCTATACCTTCAATGTCGAATACGCTTCTTGCAAAACCGTATATTTCCGATGATAAAGCGATTTAGAAAATACATACACATTGCTGAAATGCAAAACGTGTTAAGGTCAAATAACAAATTAAAAACGCGTTTGTATTAGCACGGTTTGAAAGACCTACAACTAAACACCTTATAATACTGGAAAGTGACTTCCTATACCTTTGTTTCACGTTTCTTTATACAATTTGCGATTAAGTTATAAAAATTACACACTGAAAGCTTATCTTGTTATTCTTTGAACATCGTTTTCAAAAATGCCCCTTTATTCTAAGCGCTTCAGCTTATAATACATCTTTTTATCAACCCACCGTTCCTGATTCATATCATATCCCCTCCAACGTACTACAATTTCTCTTCCTATTATCATACTATTATTTTAATAATATTATTAAAACTATTAAAAATACAGCTTTTATTAGATGAAAAAGGTTTTGAAGAATAAAAATTCTAAAAAATTACACTATTGTTAGACATCTTGTTTTTTTATTTATTGTTTAAAAAAAAACTTTTAATTCATGATATATAAAGAAAAAAATAGGACAAAATGTGAACTAAAAATTTAGCATATTCGACTCGATAAGAAGGTGACTGGAGATCTTGTGATTTTTATATTATCTTATGTCTACGTACTTAATTTTCTGTATTATCAACTTTTAAAATTTAAATTTATAGCATAAAAATATTTTTTTTTACTACAAAAAATTAATTCAATTAATTTTATTAATTAAATAAAAATTTGTTAAATTAAGTAAAATCTTACTTTAGTGAAAACATATATAAGCGATGTAAGCATAAGCAAATGAAATAAAGATTTTAAAAGAATCCTTTTAAATATGGAAACCTTCTAATAGTTTAACTAAGTCGTAAAAATTCATTTATTTTTACAGACAAACAGTATTTACGTCAATTGTATTGTTTTCCTTTTTTATAATTTTTCTTATTTATAATGCATTAGTTAAGCTCTAAGTATATTTTCTATAATAATCTAAATGGAAGTTTTTTTTAAAAATATAGTATTTAATTTTATCTATAACACCCTTAGTTACGACCAAGGAAAACAGATTACTACCTTATACACTAACAAAAAGTTGCGCTAACCGAGAATTAGATTGAAAAACAAGACAACGTTCAAAAACCGTTAACAAAAATTTTATAAATCAAAAATATACCTAAAATTAGATGGAAATTCTATTGATAAACAGTCATCATTAGACACAAAGGAAAAATAATATAAATGAAATTAAATAAGCTAAAAAAATAAATAATAATAATTTAAAAATTCAACTTTTTTTCTATAATAACTTTGACTGGCTATCAATTCTGAAAAACTTTGCTCTCGGCAGATATTATTTAGGAGAAAAATTATTAATGAGCTCTTAACTATAATAACTTCGGGGATTCGCTTTGGTAAAATTTAAACTAATTTTAGTCAAAATTTCTACTCAAAAGATTTACAATGGTTATATTTCTTACACACTTATGTGAATAAGAGGGCCAAATACTCTCACTCTTATTTAATTTAAAAATAAAACCAAATAAATATTTCAAATATATAACCTATTTCAGAAACTGTAAAGACATTTTTACATGAAAAATTGAAAAAAAGAAGATTTTTCTCTTACTCTTTTATCAGTAATTTAGGGTCCGATGAGATTCATCACGAATCAAAAGAGAATTAAATCTTCAAGAGATATTGAGTTATGTATGTAAAATTTTGAATTACGGGATCCATGATTGACGTACTCCCTCACCCTTCACCAGTTGTAACAAAAATTTAGATGACATCAATGAGTAAACCGTATTCACGTCATAATATAAAATTTCATAAAAATATCATTTAATCTCGTTTAAAGATATGAAGAAAAAAAAATTAGATTTATTATATTCTCTCATTCCTGATTGAAATATCCAAACTACAAAATCAGTAACGTAATAAAAGAATCAACTAATTAGTTGAAGAATGTAAATTTTTACGAAAAAACGACAAAAAAGAAAAACGAATTTTTAGTTGAAATTTGAATAAGACCAAACATTATCATAAATTATCTTATCTTCTTAAAGGACATTAAATGATGTGAAAAAATTCATCTAAAACTGCAGCAAAAGTTTTAGATACAAGACCCATGAGGTTCGTAAACTATCTGCTATCTAGGCAAATTTTGGTTAAAATTAGATTCCATCAATCGTCATACCCAAAAATCATCGTGCTAAATTTCACCCACATCGGTCCAGCCAGTCTAGAAATATCAAGCAAATAACAGGACATCTTAAATATATAGGCATATATTTTTCCAGAATCTTTCTATGGTAAATTACTTTTTTGGTGGAAGGAAGTTTTGAAACTTCAAGCTCTGCAAACCTCCGACATTAGAATTTAATCCGATTAGCCCTGGCTACTTTCCTTCACAATTTATCTGTATAGATATACCGAATAACTATGTAATTACAAAAGTAATGCATGAAATGACTAATAAATTGGTCCTTTTTTTTTTTGTTTAACCTCCACAGTTAAGTATTACATCAGAGAATGAAGATGAATGATTTGTAGTGTGTGAAAATGCCATGCCTGACCGGGATTCGGACCCTGGACCTCGTCCGGATGAAAGGCCGAGACGCTACCACTCGCGCCACGGAGGCCAAGTGGTAAATAAATAGTACTTGCGAAACATTATAAAGCTAATTTCTTTAATAATATTTTTAAATAAAGAAAACAATTTAAAAAAAAAAACTGATATCGTTGTAGGAAATCTCAATTGAAAGCAAGAAAATAACTTAAAAACATAAAAATGATTGAATCTTAAACTAATTTTTCCCGTTACAACCTAATTCAGACTTCTTAAACAATTTCCATAAAATAAAATATTATCTGAAGAAATACCTACTTTGACGAATCAAAGAGATAGCAACTCCATTAGACAAAATTGAATAAAGGGGGGGGGGACTAATGTTCTTACCATAGAATAGAAATTTTTTTTAAATATTCTAAAAAATTTTAAATTCGAAAAAGAGATATTTGTTCCTTTTTAAGCGACTATCCAAAAAGGAGCATAATGTATTTAGGGTGTTTGTATGTATGTTTGTTCCTCTGTAACTTTTCAACAGCAGAACCGATTTAAATGTATGTCCCACATTGGACTCCTTGTATATATATATACAAGGTCTAACAATTTAGACATTGTATTATGAAGAACAATATATGATATTGTTACTAACAATATAATATATTATATATATATACATATATACATATATATATATATATATATATATATATATATTATATTTATATATATATATAATGTTTAAGTAAAAATTTGAAAAAAACACATTATACTCTACATAAAATTGTTATCCGCACGCTCTTTTAATTATCTTATATTAAAAATCAATGTTTGTTAGAAATTTTTTTTGGCAGTCATGTTTTTTAATATTTATCTATTTGTTATTGTCTAACACTGAAGTTTTCACAACATTATTTATATCAAAAACTTTTCAGTAAAACTAAAATTGTCGATAGAACGGGATTTTTTAAGATAATAATTGCAACTTATGATATACAGAGAAATCTAAAAGACTGAAAATAAGTTAAAGGGGAGTATTTTATTCTTTATAAATATAGAACAGAGAAATTGGTTGTAGCCCAACACTATCCGAGAACTGTAAAATTTGTAGAATATAAATTTTTAAAAAGTTTTCGCAAATGAATTAGATAATTGGAAAACCAGTGAATAATATATATTGTATCTAATCGTATCTAGATTACAGTCTTCAAAATATAAAGCCCTTTTTTTGCTAACAAATCTGTTTTTTTTTTTAATTTTAGTAATAAATAAAAATAATATCAATTATTAAAAAGAATATTATTTTTATTCTTTGACATTATTTTTAATTTAAATAGTTAGGTTGTTTGGTGATGAAGAAAAATATTATTTTTATGGGAAAATATTTGAACAAATATTTATCAACTACTACTATCAGTAATGTGAAATAATTAATAATAATAGAAATAAATTATAAGAAGAAATTATTTTCACGAAAGAAAATAAAATAAAATGGAACATGTTAACCATTTAAGATAAAAATATGTGTTATAGATTAATTAATCGATACAATGAGGATAAATTAAATCAATATTATTCAGTTAAATGGAGCATTATGTAAAATTATCATTAATTATTCCTTTTTTTATTATGATTTTAAAAACATTCCCTTGAGATTGTTTTTTAATTAAATTTAATTCATCCTGTTATTGCTCTGAATAATTTTTTTTACTTATCTAAGAAGACAATTTAAAATGATTATATCCGCTTCCATAATCCATGTAAGGAATAAACATTAACTCTAATATGACGTCAACAAAAAAAACAATGTCATACATTCACCTCATTAAATTTATTTATGCATTTTATTATAAATGAAAATCTATGTTAAAAATACATTATAAATTTTATCTGACTAGAATACGAACCAAGAGCCTTCCAGACGAAAGTCGTACAAAAGCTACCAGTCTGTCATAAGGTCTGAATTCATTACTAAATTATAGCCTAACTCAAAATTTTAATAAATAAATAATTTATTCTGATCGGTACATAACAATATATTAGGAATGAATAGATATGCTATTTTTCACAAATAAAAACCACGGATAAATGCGATGAAATTTCATGTTAATTTTTGAACAACAATGTTTATTATTTTTACATTGCATATGAAACATCAATTTTAAGATGTATTCACTTAAATACCTGCGGATTGCTCCTGTACAATCTACTTCAATTTTTTTTTTTTTTTTAAATAATTGAAGTATTTAGTTTACTTAATTGTATCAATAGAAATATCTAAAAAAAAAAAAATCAACCGTTTAAAACCTCAACATTTTGAATTTTACTTTAAAAGTAAATGTTTTTTCCGAAGAAGTAAAATTACTATTTTTTTCCAAACAAAAAATTAAAAAAAAAACCAGAATCTTACACAGTCTTTAATTTATTAAATTACATTAATCCAACTTTAAAATCAATTGGACTAAAAGGCAACTGGTTTTTGCCCATTTTGTTTTAAATAATTACTGATAAATTTATATATTGAAGATTATAATAATATTTTTTAAATGAACTCAGAATATTATCATTATTTTTTTTAAAAATAATTCATATAGACAGAAAATAAGTAAAATATTTTTTTTTAACTGATGAAGTCAGTGGACACTGTACCTGACATCAGATAAGCTTGAACTAAGTCTAAACAAAGATGCTTACCAACACACCAATGTTTGAATCAAGGATCTCCAGCCTCTTGTCTGTTTATAGGTACACATACATATTTTGTTACGAATGATAAAGATCAATTATATTGATCAGAATGAAAAATTAAATATATCAAAAAATATTGACAAATTCTTTAGTTCTACTTTTGTAGTACGCTGAAAAATTCGAAAATATATTAATCTAAACAGTTGTAATTAAACTGGGAATTTTTTTATTTTTAATAACGCTTACTAATTACTGCTATTAAATTAAAATAATTTTTTTATCATTCTTACTTTTTTTTTTTTTTATTTATTTAATTTTATTAAACACCCACGCAGCAAATGGTACCACCATTAGGTATGTCATCATCAGCAGTATGTCGTGGCAGCAGATTAATCTACCACCTCCCAAGCTTGGGTCCAGCAACTGAACCCTCCCATCGGAGTCTACCCGGTCTCATCGAGGCACCCCGACCCCCGGTTCTGGGGTGCCAAACAGTCCCTCCTCCGGAGGGTTACCCTTCCTGGCCCTATCACTTATCCTTACTGAGAGTCGAGTGTGCCTTTCACAAACCCGGCCCTCTCCCCTCCGAGCGCGACCTCACACACCTCGAGGGGCCTCCATGCGTTACCAGAACTACCCCGATCCGGAACACTTTTGCATGTGTCCTGGATCAAGGGGTCCTCAGCAGTTGGGCTGCCTCCCTGGCTCTACATGTTGCCACGGTTTGCCCCAGGCGTCCATCTCGCTTTCTGACGCTTAAGTTATACATAGAAATACACATATTAAAAATCAAAATTCCTTACCCTGTATTACATCCTGGTTTATCACGTACAGAACCGTCAGACCACCAATTTACAACAACATTCATCGATAATAATACAAATAACAGACAATAAACTCGTAACTTATGCTACGAAGATCCTAACCTAATACACAGCGACATGTATTACTTTACATGAATTTTTATTAAAAAAAAAAAATAATAACAAAAATACAATAAAATTATGTAAACTGTAAAATAATAATAGGAGTTTCATAATTTAAGTTACCATAATATCGAGTAAAATAATGTTTTTCTATGTGACAAATACGTTTACTGTGAATATTTTGTTAGATCAAGCTAAACATTTAGGTAATTAAATAATTTTATTCCAACTAAACTGGTTGTTTACACACCTACTTTACACTAAACTTAGACTGATTATAATTATTACATTTTTTTTTTTATTATTTTAAATTATTTAATATATTTAAAAAAAATTTGACAGTTATTTTATAATTAGATTTCCTTTTTTTACAATTTATAAAAAATGATTTTTTTATGTACTGAAAATGCCACCCTGACCGGAATTCAAACCCCTGAAACCTTCCAAATGAAAAATAATTTTTACTAGAGCTCAGTACGAAGATAACTTTTATATACTATTACATATAAAATAATAAATAAAATATTTTACCGCTCACTTCAAAACAATATGTAATTGTATTTGAGATTATTTTCGTAGTCATTTGCATAATAAATTTGTTTGTGTTAATATGATACGTGTATAGTGTTAATTAGAAAAAAATAACCAGTGAATGACGTTCTAATTAAAGATAAAAAAATCAACGAAACCATTTATTAAACTTCCTAGTTCAATAAATAACTACAGCTGTTTCATTTTCAACACGTAATTAAAACAGTTATTTTTTATGTTATTTTATTTTTGTTTAGTTAAACTCTACATTTTTGTAATGAGTAAAAAAGCAAGGTTTTTATTAACATTATGATTCAGAGTTGGTAAGTTCTTGTTTTTTGTGCTTTTCCATTAATATTATGTACGTAGAGTGTTTATTTTAAAATTGTATTATAACTATTCAATTACATTTTTTAACTCTCATTAAACGTAAATGATAACAATAATAAAATTTAACCATTATTAATTTTTTATAAATATCAATATTTTTCTTTTTATTTTTGATTTAAAGAATACACCTGTACGTCTTCTTAATGTGACTGGTTAAAACCAAAAATGATTTACACAAGATTATATAAAAAAGTTTTTTTTTGTAATTTTGACTTCTTTGTACGAATTAAAGGAAGTATTGTGATCGCAAAAAATTTAAGTTTTCTAATTTCAATGGAAATATCTATTTTGACCATTCCTAAATCCATTTTAACTAGTTTCGGCGTGAAGTCTGTTCGTACGTATGTATCTTGCATAACTCAAAAAGATTAGCCGTAGGATGTTGAAATTTTGGATTTAAGACTGTTGTAACATCTAGTTGTGCACTTCTCCTTTTGATTGCAATCGGCTGAACCGAAAGTGTTCAAAAAAGTCCAAAATTAAAAAAGAAAAATTGGATTTTGAACTTTTTCTTAACTGCAGTAGTAAGCCCTCATTGAGAGCTTTTCAACAATATACCATAAGTGGTACTTATTTTATTGGTTTCAGAGTTATAACCAAATAAAATATTTGGATCTTACAAGGGGAAGGCACATCAGTTCGAATCAGATTTTATCTCCTTTTTTTTTAACTTTTTTTTTCTAATTTAAATATACTGATTTATTTATAAATATAAACCTCTGATTGCAAAACATTTTTACGATAAATAATAATTGAATAATAATTATAAAAAAAATGGAAATATATCAGAAGTTATTAATGAAATAGAATTTTATGTACTTTTCATTTTTTTTAAATGTGTATACATTATTTAATAGGCGTACAAAAATAAAGAAGACAAAAAAAGGAGGTTGCCCATTGGGCTGCTCTAGTGGTTAACGCGACATCGCAAATCAGCAGATTTTGAAGACGAGAGTTCTAAAGTTGAAATCCTAGTAAAGGTTACTAAAACTAATAAAAGTTACTTTCATACGGATTTGAATGTTCTTTGGTGGTTGGGTTTCAATTAACCACACTTCTCAGGAGTGGTCGACCTGAGATTGTACAAGACTACTACACTTCATTCAAATTCATATATATCATTCTCATTCATCTTCTGAAGTAATACTTAACGATACTTTTCGGAGGTTAAACAAAAAAGAGAGAGAGTCTTACAAGGAGGTAATGTAGTGATATCATCAGATTTTTAGTCTTTACAGATCAAGGTCATTGTAAAAAAAAATAATGTAAAAGTATAATAAAACATTTTAATTTTTGTTAGCTTGAAATTTAAAAAAATTTAATTGAATTTATAAAAAAAAGTTACGTATTTTAATGATATAAGTTTTAATATACATATATTTTGTTGTTTTTAAGCTTAGTATATTTACTTACTTCTTACGCAAGAAAGGATTAAAGTAAAAAACAAAGAAAACCTAACTGGTGTGCAAATCCCAACGTTTTCCTTGGTTGAACAAACCGAAGCCAAATCAGTGCTAGACCTCTAAGATTCTAAACCAATTTCTATAACACGGTAATATAAGACAACATCACCTCATTCTAATCAATAACTCGAAAGAAAGTATTGTTGTATTTTACAAAAAAATAAAAATTAAATAAATAAATGACAACACAGTTGTAGTACTTTCCTAGCATTGGTTATTTATTTTTATACTGTAGCTAAATAATAATACATGAAAAGAGTTAGCTACCTAAGTTTATTTTTTTGAGAAGAGATCATTTTTGATGAAATTTTATTGTAAAATTATCATTATACGTATAAATAAACCAAAAGAAGTTTAAGAATTCCAAAAAATTTGAAATTTTTTTCTGCTCTGCCACCTCAAAAATCATCTTTCAAGAATTTTCTTTTAATTTTTCTAGGTTTACTATGTTAAATGAAAAGAAGAAATTAAAAAAAAAAAAAAAAAAAAAAAAAAATCACTAAAATATATTCAACCATTAAAAAATTATCTAATATAAATCGGGGTGGGAGTAGTTGAATTATGATGAAAGTTTATTTGAATATTATTACTAAAAAACTTTTAATAATATTTAAAGTTTAAATATGCCAAAAAAGTTTTGGAAAATTGTAAAAATCGCTAATTTGTACTTTGATCGACTCCCTCTTTTCCAGAGTATATTTTTATACATGGGATATTGCTTAGAAAACTATGCTTATACTACTATGCTTAGAAAAACATAAACAAAATTCGGTTAAAAAATATACAATCAATTGAAAGATAGTTTTTTTTCTGATTTCTGAGACAAAATGTTTATAAAAATGATAAGGTAAGAAAGCATACATGTTCTGAGCTTAATATAAAGTGGGGTTATTTTTGCGAAAATACTCTCTTTATCTGTTTATCCTCCGGAACTACCGTAAGATATTACTTCAAGGATGAATGAGGATGATGTGTATGAATGTGAATGAAGTGTAGTCTTGTACAATCTCAGGTCGACCACTCCTGAGA
>JAAAKQ030049013.1:0-16357 GCA_010016005.3 Zanna intricata | reverse complement strand
ATATTTTTAATATTCTGTCTCGGATATATTCCACACTTTTTATTATTACTTAAATAATAATAAATAAGTTTAATGATGTATAACCACATATATCATTGTGGTTATATCATTAAAAGTTATAAACGTTTCTAATAATATACCTAGCTTAATTTATGGCTTCTTTCTCAACATTAATACATCCAATATCCCTTTCTTTAACTCCTTTGCTCTTACTCCAATCTACCTTACTTCTGAGAGAAATATCCTTCTCCTTTACAAAATCCAGTAATCTTTTGTCTTTCTGTTCAATGTCATAATTTTAACTGTCTCAATTTAAATTAATTTCTTTTTCTATCCTTCAAATTTCTTCACTTCTTTTCTGTTACTCAAAACCTTTTTATGATAACTTTTTTCTTTTCTGCAGATCACTAACTTATCATCGTATCACTGAAGATAAAACTATTACACATCAGTTTTACAGAATTTTCTAATCACGGTCCTAATTTAAAAATAACTTCCACAATTAGGTCATGATTAGCTCACTGCAATGAGAGAGGATCAATTTGCTACCAAATTTTGTTAACTGCTACCATTGACAACATTCATTTTTTCCACCAATGCTAATAAGAATTTGACAGCTTTTTTTTGTAGTGACCCTTACTTATTGTATTAAAAATTTAGCATTTTTTAGGAGTACAGCAACAGTTCTTAGCCATACTTTGCAAAGCTTCAGGAATTGCTGCCGCCTATCCACAATTGCTTACTTGGATTTACCCATTTACTCAAATTAACTAGTCTACCAATAATCCTTCTAATCTATTCACAACTGGTATGCTGACACATAATCTTCAATAAGGATTCTAATATCCATTATCTCCTTGGTTCCTTCATGAAAGTACATGTATATAGGCACTCAGAAACTACTGCATTCATATTCGCCTAGTGTAGACTAGGAGAATATGAGGACAAGGAGAAATATAACATGGAATATGCGGAATGCAAGGATGGAGATAAAGGTTAGGAAAAAAAACAGAATTGTATCAAGAAATTAAATAGAGAACTACTGCACAGAAATAAAGAGTATAAACAGAGAGAATGGTATAAACAGTTTAGATTAACATATAATGTCCACATGCTTTCTGACAAGATATCTCATACTTCATTTTCAAAGGATCACAATTATACAATGACCCTTTGACAAGAGAGTAGAAAGGTAGATATAACGGCTCCACAATATGAATGTGAAAGATTACTAAAAGGAGAGGAGAGTCAAAATACAGCAGAGCACACCGCAAAGCCATAATCTTCTATTTTATGATTACTTTACAGTAAGTAATTAAATGCTGATTGTGATATTAGGGTGGAAAATTATCCACATATTAAAATAAGGTATTAAATTATCCACATATTAGGGTTGAATTATGTGGATATGTATCCACATATTTCAACATCCTTGTAATATCTTTTGATGCTGCATCATAACTTTTTTATGATAAAAATATTACTTACTTGCTTATTGTTTTATTTAACAGGTATCAATAAAATAAATGATTTATTTTATCCATTACTAAAATATTCAATTTTTAGTTAATTAAAAATGAATATCTGCTTTTTGAAATACAATAACTATGGAATGAAAGTTCACGGTTCCTGCATTCTATATAATTTTAAATCATTCCTTTAGTTGCAAGCATGAAGAATTATCCAAGTTCTACTGATCTTTCAATAGTTTCTACTCTCTATAAGAGGATGAATCTGTTTACCAATAAAAACCCCTTAAGAATGAAGAGCATTTAAAATCATTCAATAACATCAACAGTTACATTATATTCATCATGTGAAGTACAACAACTTCACACATGCAATATTCGTAGATACAACATGATATACATATTTTTTTTATCACATAATACATAATTCAAAAACAGGGAAAACCTTAGACAAGTGTATCTGATTAGACAGGTGATTACTTTCAAGTTTTATATTATTGTTAAATTAAAAATGGCATAAGGCTTTAGGTAAAATGGTATAAAACGTACAGAAAATAAAATCTAAAAAGATAAACTGCTCTTTACTTTTCAACAGAAATTTTAATTTATGAAATTATATTTCAAAATAAAAATTATGTTAAAAATGGTTGACAATGGGCTAAATATAAACTGTTGGAAGTCAGCTAATTCCTAAAACAATTCAAATTCCTACACACTATTTATCCCATTCATTTTTCACATTTCTCATAATTCTCTTAATTTATTTTAAGATCAGTTTTAATTTTTTAAATCTTATGCAACTCACCTTTAATCAAAAAGGAAAAAAATACACCAAAAAAAAAAAAAAAAAAAATTAAATAAAAACTTACTTGAGGCTATCAACATGTGTTTTATACTCTAGTATTGTATTTGGAGGTAAGTTCAGAACCCTTCTCAATGTATCTTTTATTCTCGCAGTTGTCATTTGATCTGACGCAGTCTTGTTCCACACTGATATAATATCTTCCTGAATATAAATAACACAAATAACCACTCTTATAATATGAAACAAAATAACAGATATTATGCATCACCAGAGAAATAGATCTTAGCATAATAAATACATAAGCAAATCAGCAAAAACCATACAATTAAATATTATTAGTTTCAATTTTTTCAACAGTCAGAAAGTTGTTTGTTAAAAAAAAAAAGTAACAATATAACCAACCCCATATTTGTGCAATAATACTAGGGAAACATCAGAAGCCGGCAACTGCATAGTACTTTGGTACCTGTATTTATGTCAGCAATGGGGCAATGGTCTCGCTCAGGAGCTTCCCTGTGGTGTTCAGGATTGGTGGTGGTGATAGGTTTGGTGGATCTGAGCTGGTTGTGGTAGTGCTTCTCAGTTTCGCTGTTTGCATCGGGGGTGGAAGGCACGACTATGATATGGTTTTACTGACACTGGGAAGAGTGCAAATGGGGAGTGTTCATTCCTCCTTCCAGTGCTCAGCCCATTCTCAAACTGGGTTGAGGATAGGCAGATGTGAGCTTGCTTGGCTGACGTCTTGCATTGCTCAGCATGAGCAGTCACTTAGGCTCTTGAATTGTTCCATAGGTATCATTGGGCCTTACTGCTACGTGTGAGCACAGGGATGACAATATAGAAGGTTAGGCAATCCCTGACTCATCTCTTCAGAAGAAAAGAGGATGAAAGAGTGTAGAATTCAGCAACATGGGAAAGAAAGATCGAACAAAGTTTCAATCAAAAGTTAGCGATATTAAGATATCACTTGGTATCGCTTCACTTATTTACGGTAAAGAAAAAGAAGGGGATTTTAACAAAATAAGTCCTTTTGTTTGTTATGAGACAAAAGTCCCATAAGCAAGTCCTTTTGCTCATGGGATCATGGAAGCAGCAGGAGGACCAGTTATGGAAACAAGACATCAATAGAATTATTTTTTATGACTGTCAACGATCTGCAGTTATCATGACTACTTAAAGCAAAGAATTTGGGACTCATGACATTGAAGTTGTCCCACACACTAGTTTAAATACTTCCAAGGGTGTTGGTGAGAGCAGGGACCTACTGTAAAGGAGAAGAAATCATTGAAAAGTCTCATCAACAAGAAGTCTTTGTGTATTCAAGCTGTTGTACAGCTTGATTACACAACTCAATGGAGAAGCTTACCCTCCGCATTACTTGTCCTGACGCTCAACCAACCTAAGTATTCAGAGAAGATAAAAACATATTTTTAACCCTCTCTCTTTCATATATAATTTTTCAACAAAATATTATTAGAAATAATACTATTAGAAATTTACTATATAAATTTCTTATTAAATGCATATTCATGATCGGAAATATATCTTTAGGTTCTGCATCAATAATCGTAGTTTGTTATTTAATGTATAACATACTGTAGACTGTCAATGACATCATCATCAGCATCAGTCAGGGAATCTTAAACAAGACATTAATATATCTAAATTTAGTCCTGGGGATTCCCATCCCCAAAATATTTCATGTAAAGCAACAAAATACAGTAAATTTACCTATGAAATAGTGTATTTTGTAAGTCAATCAAAGTAAATCTTTTTGCACATCCAGAGAAGTTATAATTACAATATAAATAAAGTATTATATGTGAAAAAAAATGATTCTTAATCAGAGAGCAAAAAAATGCTCAATTTTGAATGAGAAAAATAATCAAATGATTTTAACCTATCTGATCCCACAGTAAGGTACTCTGTTATAAAAACTTATAACAAATACAATTTAATTACAAAAGGTTATCTCTAAAGTAAAGACCGCATTGTAAAAAAATTTATTCTGAACACTTTATAAATATTTTTTATTTCTCGTTAACTATATACCTTATACTACATCTCTATATAACATTGATAGACATAATTTTTGTTTCCTAACATGCTATACATGATTTTAATCTGTTTTTTGATGCTGAAAATGAATATGAACTCAAAAATCTTTCTATCACCCACCACTTTTTTTAAAAAAGTTAAATTTTAATTAAAGGATTTTTTTCATTTTTCAATGTATTGTTAGAATTTTAAGCTCCTATATTATATTTTGTTAGCTTATTATTTACTGTTTAACTTTGTAAACATAATTTGTAAGATATAAATAAATAATACTGGACAAAGAATTACTAATATCATAACATCTTATCTAATACTGAAGAGTGGAGCCTTCATGGACAGGATTAATCATGTCTGTGCAGGTCAAAACAAGTAGCTGAAAACACAGCTGTGTTGTCTGTATTAAGCACTGGATTTAGGGAATGAATTAATTTTATTCAGTGTTACTGCTGTCTTAAGTTTGTTAACAGTTCAGCGTCATAATGCCTCAAAATTGTGTAGATGATTTATATCTGTATGTGGTAAGTTTATTGTAAAATCATATAGAAAAAACATCGCACCTTTAATTAAAAAAAGCTGGTTTCCTCATACAGTATGCACTAATTGTTCTGTATATTTAAGAAGATGGCTGAAAGGTACATGGAAGGCTTTGGCATTTGGTGTACCTATTACTTGGCAGCAACCAAAGGATCACGTAACAGATGGTTAGTTTTGTTTAACAAATGTGTCTGAAATTTCTAAAAAAAATCTAACATACTGCTAAACATCCTTTATTGCAATCTGCAATCAGGTCTGTACCTCACAGTGAAATTATTCAGAGTTCCTGAGCCACCTGAGAATGTATGTTTCGAAAGCAGCGACAAAGAATCAGGCAGTACTGAAGGAGACAACAATGATTTTGATTTATCTTCTGATAAGCCACATCTTATATCACAAGGTGAACTAAATGACTAGGTTAGGGATCTAAATTTTTCAAAAAATCAAGCTGAACTGTGAAGATCAAAACTGCAAGGTTGGAATTTACTTTAAAACAATACAAAAATTTCAGGCTTTCGAAGCCAACAAAAAGAACTTTCTCACTGCTTTATTGATGAAAATAATTTGGTTTATTGCACACATATTGAGCTTACATTGCACTTAAGATAAGTTCATAAACCTGGGGACTGGTGCCTTTTCATAGATTCGTTCAAATATAGTTTAAAAGTGGATCTACTAAACAGTGGTAAGAAATATCTTTTGATACCAATCAGTTATGGTATTAATTTGAAAGAGACATATGATGCGACAAAAAGAACATAAGTGATTTGAAAGTTATAGCTATTATGTTAGGCAAACAGGCCATACTAAGTATATGTGTTTTCTTTGTGAATGGGACAGACGAGCTAAGGATACACATTGTGTTACCAAAAAGTGGAAGAAATGAGGCAACTTACCACGTATATTCGCAGATGCAACTGGTTGTTGACTGTCTGAATACTAATTTTGCTGTATACAATGCGGGGAATTCATTGACGTCATCAACAGTTTACAGTATGTTATAATAAAATATCTTAGTGATGCAGATCATGCAAAATGTACTGTTTCATAGATAAAGTTACTGTATTTTGTTGCTTCATATGGCTGGTAAGTAGCAAGAATGTAGCAAAGGAAATATAGTAAAGCAAGTTATTGTTTTCAAGAAAGAAAATGATCTTGAGTTCATGGAGGTTCTATGTAATGAGTGCAGTTTGATACAACTTGAAATTATTTAGATAAAAAATTCTATTCTACAAGGTAGTAGGGGTAGATAAAATCATGGTGATTAAGTGCAAAATAGGACTGAAATGTTTGTGAAAGTTACTACTGAAATGAAACTGGAGAAGTTATAAGCGAGAGAATTACTATGCTAGCATATTATATCTAATGCATCCAAAATGTTTAGGAAGGCAGACTGAAGAGAAAAGCAAAACTTCTAAATGGTGGGTGGTTAGTAGACTTTGAGAAGGTGTTTGTTAATATACAATGAAATAAAATATTTAACTTGATCTAAAAATTTACTTATTACTGTTGTAATTTTTTAATAAGAAATAAATGTATAATATGGAGTGTACATTCACTTCTTTCACTATTTTCATAATACTAGTAATAAGCGTGTCTCATTTTTATAAGCTATGTACACTATTTTATACGAACATGTAGTTCTATTACTATGTTACATTTGCAATTTTTTTTTTAATAGTGTTTTGAGGGTAAGCATTGTTGAGACAGATAATAAAAAAGTACATTGTTGTGTGACATGTAGAGTAGTTACTCATTTTCTTTTTAAGTAATACAGTTGAAGTATTTACGTGTTTTATTTTTTGTTTCTTTACTTTTACTTTCCACCTAGCGCTATTGCAGAGCTACAGCTATACAAGAGAAAGTATAGTAATCAGTCCAATTTGGACATAAGGAGTTTTCACCACATCTTTATGTTTTGACATCTAAGGAACCTAAAAAACTGGATGGTAATTTCCCAGATGTTTGTATGTATGTGTGCATTTGGTGTTAGGTGTTGCACACCAAATCACCTTCAACATATCCAAAACTACTTGACAGATTTTGACCAAACTTGGGGCATTCATGCCATTAAATTTTCAACTTAAAAGGTCAAGGGGGTAAGGATGTAGAGCAAGGGCATCTTCAGTATCTTGAGATTTTGCTTAATTAGTCGATGACTTATTTTTCTTGGGCACATTTGTTAATAACTAAAAAACAATAATATTTCCGAAGAAAAATTTGCAAAATTGCAACCTATCCCAAAAAATTCTCTAAATAAACTAGTGGCTAAGAGGATATAATGTGTCATTAGTACCTCCTGTCATCACAAGGAACGTTAGTGTAGCAGTGACATACAGTTTCTGCAGTCGTCTGCTGAGTTGTAATGTCACAAGTGAACGGTATAATTAAATAAATGAATAATATTTCGAACCCACCAGGCTAGTGGTTAATGCGACATCGCAAATTAGCTGAGTTCAAAATCGAGAGTTCTGAGGTTCAAATCCTAGTAAAGATAGTTACTTTTTTTATACGGATTTGAATACTAGATTGTGAATACCAGCGTTCTTTGGTGTTAGGTTTCAATTAACCACACTTCTCAGGCATGGTCAATCTGAGATTGTACAAGACTACACTTCATTCGCATTCATACATATCATCCTCTGAAGTAATACCTTAGTAGTTTTGGAGGCTAAGCAGAAAAAGAAAAAGAATAATATATAAAAAATAAAAAGCACTTACAGTGGCTGCTAGTACCACCACCCTTGTGCAAATAAAATGTGTTATGTGCACACGCTTTAGTTGATTCTTTGAATTAAAACAAAATATATTATATTTAAATAAAATGGTAAATATTTTAAATTAAGTTGTGTGTGTAAGCCATGTAACAAAAAAATCCTACAAGTGTGTTGTCAGTTTTTTTTAGTTAAAATAATTTAGTTAAGGTTTATTTACACAATATTATGTACATTTTAAATGTTACAAACCGTGATTTTTTTTTTGTGACCAATCAATCACAACCAAATTTTTACCTATTTTTCTTGGCAAAACCTAGTTCATAGTGTACATTGCTCTAATGCCAATCTTTCTTCATGAGTAATGGCATCACATAATCACTTTAAACAAAAAAATCCGAGTAGAATATTAATCTTTTTGTTGTTCCAACCAGTTCATAGTGACAAACATTCATCAGCTTTTTTATATGATGAAAGTCTTCTTTTTCCTGTTGATAAAAGCCTTCTTCTTCAGCTACTAACCGGTCATTTTCTCAGAAGACCTCTATGACCTAATTGTCACTCAAAATTTGGTACCCTGGATCATTGTCTTCACAGCTGATACATTCTTACACAATCATATCATATCATTCTAACACAATGATGTCATAGTCTGTACAATCTTGTATCTCTTCTGCAAATTTCCTTATATTTTCAAAATTTTCAGGATGCATTTAATCAGTCTCTCTGCCACTGATTTACTTCAAATTTCATTACATGTTCTTGTCAGTGTCATTTTTTTAACAGAATACCACGCAAATCAGCCACCATATAACAACAGTCGTACAGATTAACATCTTTGATCACCTTAATTATGTCACTTACATCATCATTACCAGCCGAAAGAGTTTTCTTTTCATTAATTTTTTGTGGTAAAGACATTTCAGGAAAACAATAATTCTCTGATCCATTGGTCGTTGTAAAAAGTAAGTAACATAACTGTAAACTTTTTGCCATCTCTTTCTAAGCAGCCTGCTGAAGGATAGTATGTCATTTCTAATATCGATAGAAAGTTCTTATTTTCACCTACAATTTGCTGGTATTTTTTAAGCTTCAGTAATAAAATAATTATCATACCAATATGAAAAATGTAGTAAGTTATTCATGTTTTCTTTTAGTTTTTGTATGTAACATAAGATTTCAAGCACCTTTAAGAGTATGTGGTCTTTTTGATTTGCCAATCATCATAAGATTTAACCAGTGATGTACAGTTGTGTTACTATCGATCAATAATCACAGATTCTTTAGACATTTAGCAACCTTGAGCTAATTCTTTTTTGTGAGAAACAAAAGGTTTTTTTATCAAAAACTTTACATTCAGGCCCATTTTAACAAAGTAATAAAGTATCCATCATAATCTTTCAAAAAATTATCAAACTGCTGAATGCATCCATTTGTTGCTGGGAAGTTTGCTGATAATTTTTCTCTTTGAATTTCAAGTTGCTAAATACTCTGATGCTGTTTAAAGTTTTGAAGCCACCCCAAACTCATTTTAACATTTTTATCTCCATTTAGTTTAATATTAAAAATAATTTCTTTCTATACTAGAACTGGTTCAGAAATTGGTTGACCCAATGATTGCTTTAGAATAAATAAACAAAGAGATGTTTTTTGTTTTTTAATTTTTTTAAATTCTGCTGTGAATAAAAACAATTTACAGCAGAATCATTTTTATTCTGCTGTGCATACTGTATATGCACAGCAAAATAAAAACAATCATAACATCAGAGTTAATGCTTGACCAATTAATGTATTTCCACCATTATTTTCACAAGGTAATTTTACAGTTATTTTAATGCAGGCCTAAATTTATGTATATTTTGTTCTATACAAATTGCAAAAAGTCAATTAAAAAGCAAAGAAAGTGATAATAAACCATTTCCTGATAAGTATTTTTATTATTTTTTTTTTTTTAAATTGCCTAGTTTTAACGTAAACAGATTGGTGAGTTAGACATGTGTAAAATTGCCATTCAATACCACTATACTATTATAAAAGAGGAAGAGGGGTTTTGTTTGTTCAGGATAAACAAAAAAACTAACCAATCAATCACAACCAAATTTTTACCTATTTTTCTTGGCAAAACCTACGAGGTTTTTAGATACATTTCATCTCAAAAAAAATATATACAGTATATGTATATAATAGTGGAGGTTTGCCATTTGAAGAACAAACTTTAATGAATTTGAATTAATAACTGAGAATAAGGTTTAACTGAATGGTACGAATCAATCGAATGAATATATTACATAATAATAGAATTAGATTTACATTAAAGTAACCTGTACTATTATATAAAAAGAAGAGGGTTTCTGCTTGTCATGATAAATAAAAAACTGAGAAGTTTTAAAATGTGTGTGTGTGTGTGTGTGTGTGTGTGTGTGTGTGTATATGCGCGCGCGCACGCGTGCATGCAGTAGTGGAGATTTACCAGTTGAAGCACAAACTTTAATGAATTGTGAACTGTGAGAGCTGTGTTTGAAGTGAATGATTATGTGTATCTAAAAACATCTGAGTTTCAAGAGTTAAAAGGGATTTTGAATTTTTTTAAAACCCTTTTTTTTTAATTACTCAGTAACAAATTAAGAAATCAACCTGATTTTTGGTGAGTGTAACTTTCATGTTAATAAACCAATTTCCAACAATTTTTTTCTGTAAGTTACATCAGAATACACTCCCTTGATATAATCCAGGATTTTTTTTTCAAGCACAAATTGCTCAGGTTTATTACCACACGATTTCTTGTGATTTCTAGTTGCTCCCTGAACTGAAGGCCAGTAATCCTGATTTGACAGCAGGGAGGAGGAGCTGCTCCATTTAATCTTGAATAGAACAGCAAAACTGCAACCATTCCAAAAGAGGACTGAAAACTGTTTCCATTGATGGAAAGACCACTAGTTAATGTGTAGTCACATGAACTTCTTTGAAGCTAAACTAGGATTTTTTAAGGCACCAGGTAAGCTACTTTTTTTCAATATCTGCGAATGGACACTTTTGGAAAAGACCTTATAATATCACATCTCAAACACAAATTTAAACACACATTTCAAAAGATTTTTATAGGTACCAAAGAAAGATATTTGATTATTTTTTTAAACTGACACATTTTCTAAACACAACGTTAAAATTATTACAGATCATAGCTTTTTAAAATATGTTTCCAACAAATTATTAAAAGTCACTTTATAAACCTAATCAACATAAAGGAATGGAAATAAGTAATTTTTTATCATATGTTATTTTTTATTTTTGATTCATATGTAATTTCCTTGATAATGTTCCAGAAAGAAAATAGTAGCCTTTTGGAAATTTAATAAATTTTAAAATCAGGTCTTTTACATTTTGAATGGATACATTTTCAGTTTATTTTAATTGTATTAAAACTGTGTTAATGTTTTAATTCTATAAATTTAAGTTGCTAAAACAGTGCTATTTTTGTTAATTGTCATCATCTAGTACAGCTGGAGTGCTGTCTTAAACAAATATAAAATACATATATATTTTGTTATGTTATATTATGTTTTATTTATATATATAGATATATATATTATTAAAACATAAAATATATATATTATGTTTTACGTAAATATAAAACAATCATCAAAATTATTTTATTCATAAACAATCAGCTTTTCCTTTTTAAAATAAATATGGTAAATTAAAACAGTATATTTTTTTTGTACAATTAAAAAAAGGCCATACATATAAAGGAGACTTCCATTACCATTTTATAATTTTTAATATTATTCTTCTGTCATAATTTCCTGAAGTCATAACTTAATATCCCACTATGTAGTATCCAAGTAAACATATTATTACCTGAAATCTAATTGAGACCACTGCACCACATATTTCTTGCCCAACCATAAACTGTTCACCAAGCATTGCCAAAACCAGATTTTCCCAACAACGAGATGCTATGCCTTTTCTTAACCTTACAATCCATTTGCCACCCCTTTTATTGGCTTCATCCTGAAAAAAAAGAACCTTACAGAAGGATATACTTTTGTATTAACAAAGTGATCTATGTTAAAACTGTTCCTCTGTATCTTCCACATTCATTTGTTTTAAGTTTTTAACCTTGTAATAGCAAAACTGATAACTAAATATAACAAGCCTTGTTTCTTTAATCAATGTATCAATCTGTGCTAATGAATCTATTTGTAACTGAAATGACAACACTTAAGTGTTAGGCATATATTTCTCATATAAAACCAATATTAAAAGCGTAATAAGGCTTAAACATATAGTGAATGTCATATTTTATAGGATCATTTCTCATGAACATTTTTTAATCTGCTTGCATATTATATAGCAAAAAAAAAAAGTCTTAAGAAAATATTAATTTGAAACAACTTTTGAAGAAAGTTTATTCTTACTTTAAAGGGGAATGAAGATTCCATCCTACTTTTGTTCAGCTTCTGTAATTTACTTGTTGGGATATATGTAAAATATTTAATTGAGAAGAGTTTAAGGAAATAATATTTGGACAATTTTGATACAATTTTTGATAAAATTCTCTTCTGAAAAATAAGTAAGAACTGTGCAGTATATAACACATATAATATGAAATTAATGTATGTGTGAAACAAATGTATGCAATTTGTGGAAAATGTTTACAAAATGTTCAGGGTAAACTGGACAGAACATCCAATTCAATAGTGCTTGTAGGTCTAACACTAAACACCATAAAATCATATGAATGAAACATTCCTAGACAACAGCTTAAACTGTGCCTTCACAGTTTAAGCACAATTCTCATTTTAAAAAATAAACTCTATTGGTATTTTCCATTCTGCTCACTTCTCAGGGAATCATCACAGTCATCATTCAAGCAGCATTACAATTATGCAAATTACTCTTTCATGAGGAACAAGCCAATGAAAAGACCATTGTTCTTGCATTCAATTTTTTATTATTATCATAGATGTCTTTTTAGTATTAAATCACAATTCATGACAATTATTTACTTCATGAACTCATTTAGTAGTCTGAAAATATTCTAAACTAATGGCCAACAGAATTATATTACCCAAAAAATTAAGGTAATTGATAACCAAGCCACTCATGCAAATTCTATGATTTTATCAAAACTTTCTTGGAAATCCCATCTTTAAAAAGCATCAATGAGAGAACATAAGCCTCTTGCTTCGAGCTATGTAAACACAGTCAGAAGCACGTCCGTCTTAACTGAACATTTTCTCTTGGAATCATATACAGATTTACTATAAAACAAAGGACTTCCATCGAACAATCCAAAATTCTTAAAAATCATGTTTCCATCAATCCATATATTCTCTTGTGTATGATGGTGAAATAATAGCTTTAAAATGTAAATTATTTACATTTAGTGTGACTAACTCTCCTCTTCTCATTATGCAATCTTGCACAGAATGTTTTTGGTAATATAACAAATTGAATCCCAGCAATCATTTTCATTACCTAGTACAGTAAAGGCTTTGTCAATAATCTGAAACTATCTCTTGATAAAATTTTGATACTCCCAGTCAAAATTGTATCATGACCTTTTTATTCTTTTCATTTCTGAATAGAAGTTTTTACTTCATTTTCCAATATTAAAGTATCACTTTCCACATGAGTCTAGCAATCTTTGCTTTCTCATCCATAAAAATATCTTCTTCTTTCTACCTTGTAAGCTATGCGCATTGATATTGATAATTGTTAAACATCATATATTGATGAACAGTAGAGTAGTTTTTTAAATTTTTACTCTTATATTAGTTGATTGATTGATCCATTGATCCAGTTGATTGATCCACTTAGAATCTGTTAATCTTTATTGTAATAATTCCATCATATCTAAATCCATCATCCAAGATTTATTACTTTTTTAGTCTCTAAAAACTGTCTTTCTATAGATATTTTACTAACAACAGATCTTAAATTCTGCTAACTTTCTTCAATTTTCTCTTTTGAGTTTTCTAGACAAAACTTCTCTCATATAAAAATTTACTCACAGCAGAAATTTCAGTACTAAGATGTTTCAAATAAAAAAAATTAAATTTAAGCTTAAATTTTTAAAATCCAACAATCCAACTCCAAACAAAATCCTCTCCAACAATTTATGATCTTATGCAACTCCATGCCTAACAAAATAGCTATAACTTTCAAATCACCACGTATGTTTCGGCTATGTTTTTTATCATTTGTTTTTTCAAGAACGTCTTTCATCATATCGTATGTCTCTTTCAAATTAATACCATAAGTGAATGGTATAGAAGAATATTTGTTACCATTGTGTAGTAGAACCACTTTTAAAATATTTGGACGAATCTTTGAAAAGGCGCCAGTCCTTAGGTTTATGAACTTGTTCAAAGTGCAATATAAGCTCACCAATATTTGCACAATAAACCAAACTATTTTTATCAATAGAGTACTGAGAAAATTTTTTTGTTAGCTTCTAAAGCCCAAAACTTTTGTATTTCTTTTTTTGTAAATTCCAATTTTGCAGTCTTGATCCTAACAGTTAAGCTTGAGTTTTTGATATATTTAAATTCCTAACAAAGTCATTTAATTCACCTTGTTATATAAGATGTTTTTTATTGGAAGATAATTCAAAATCATTGTCTTCTTCAATACTGCCTGATTCTTCATCGCTGCTTTCGAAACATACATTCACAAGTGGCTCAGGAACTGAAATAATTTCAATATAAGATACAGGCCTGATTGCAGATTTCAATGAAGAATAATTTACAGTATGTAATTATTCACAAATTCCAGACACAGACACACTTGTTAAACAAAAGTAACAATCGGTTACATGATCCTTTAGTTACCGGCACATCACAGGTACACCAAATGGCAAAGCCTTCCATGCAATTTTCAGCCATCCTCTTAAACATCCAGAACAATTAGTACATACTATATGAAAAGCCTACGTCTTATCCTGATTACCAATTTTACACTGAAAGTACAAATGCTATTCTGTTTTAATTAAAGGTGTAATGTTTTTTCTATTTGAAACTCAGCACATCATTTACACAATTTCGAGGCATTATGACACTACATTGTTAATAAACTTAAGATAGCAATAAGACTGAACAAAATTAACTTATTCCTTAATCCAAAGCTTAATACAAACAACAAAGTTGTGTTTTCAGCTATATATTTCGACTTGCAAAGTCACTCACTCTTCATATTAGATATGATGTCATAATATATGACTATGATATGATTTAATTCATTATCTAGTATTGTTTATTTATAGCTTACAACTCCTTGAACGAATTATAAGACCTTGCTGATGGTGAGGGGGCTTGCATGCTCAGTAACACACAGCAGCTATACTGAAGGTGCAACCATGTCGGAGAGGTATGTGTTGAGAGTCAGACTAAGGAATGATTCCTGAAAGAGGCTCTTTCAGTAGTTGTTAAGGGCATAGGTCAAGAAGACTTAAACGACCGTAGCAACATCATCATTCTTTTCAGTACTGCGCAGCTGAAAGCAACAGAAAACTACAGCTGTATTTTTTCCAAGAAAATGTGGCTCTCTGCATTTTCATTCAGATTCAATGATGGAGGCGCCTTCCTTGGTAAAAAATTTTGGAGGTAAACTGGTACTCCATTCAGATCTCCGGGTGGGGACTATTAAGGAAGGGGTCACCAGAAAATTAAAAAATAACATTCTACGAGTCAGAGCATGGAATGTTAGAAGTCTAAAAATGGTTGGCAAGTTAAAAAATTTTAAAAGGGAAATTGAGAGGTTAAATGTAGCTGTAATAGGAATTAGCAAGGTTCGATGGGAAGAGGAAAACAACTTTTGATCAGGTGATTTTAGAATAATTAACTTGGCAGCAAATAAAGAGTAGGCAGGAGTAGGTTTTGTAATGAATAAGAAGATAGGGATGAGAGTAGAGTATTTCAAACCGCTTAGCGATAGAGTCATTATAATAAGAATAAAATCAAAATCAAATAAAATAAAGTCAACAACGATTTTTAACATCTGTATGCCTACAAGTGCTCTTGATGATGATGAGGTGGAGTGTGTATATGAAGAAATTGACAAAGCAATTAATCACGTAAAAGGGGATGAAAATTTAATAATAATTAGAGATTGGAATGCAAGCATTGGAAAAGGCAAAAAAGGAAATATTGTAGATGAATAAGGGCTGGGTAAAAGGAATGAAAGAGACAACCGACTTATTGAGTTTTGCATGAAGTATAATTTAGTAACTGCCAACATCCATTTTAAAAACCATAGTATAAGAATATACACATGGAAAAAACCTGGTGATACTGCAAAGTATCAAATAGATTACATCATGGTTAAACAAAGATTTAGAAATCAAATACTCTAGACTCGATTGCAAAGCATATTCTGGAGCAGACATTAATAGCGACCATAACATAGTGATAATGAAATGTAGATTGGGATTAAAAACCTGAAGAAAAGGTGTCAAGATGTATCATTGGAATTTAGAGAAGTTTGGGAAAGAGGAGGTAAAAAAGAATTTTGAGAAGGATATCGCAAAAGGTCTGAGTAAAAATGATAAGGTAAAAAATATAGATGAATGGGAGAATGTTAAAAAAGAAATTCTTAATACAGCAGAAGCGAACTTAGGGAGAACAAAGAGAACTGGAAGAAAACCTTGGTTATCAGAGGATATACGTGTATTTCAGCTGATGGATGAATGTAGAAAGTATGGATGAAGTCCTATGCAACAACTACCGCATGAAAATAAACAAGAACAAAATGAAAGTAATGAAATGTAGTAAAAA
>JAAAKQ030048947.1:0-10500 GCA_010016005.3 Zanna intricata | reverse complement strand
GTTTTCTGACTCTCAGATACAGACATTATGTGTGTTAACTTTTCCATTAAGATGAAATGTTGACTCATTGCTAAACAAAATATGATCAAGAAAGTCATAATCTTCAAGCTGCATCATTTTGATTGTGAAGCCAGCATGCATAGTGTAGTCAGCATGTCTTCAAAGTCTGTAGCAGCTGAAAATGGTAAGAACACATATATAAATTTTTCCTTAAAACATTCATACTGTTGTTGTCAGCATTACTTGATTGCAGCAGGCCTTTATTCTGTTTAGAGGAAAACAGAATTAAAACAGTGCTACGAATATGATAAAACCAAGATGTAGATTTATTATAAATAAAAGATTACCTGGAAAACATATTCCACAATCATCTCCTTTAAACCCTTTACGACCATGCCATCCGGGAGTACCTGGACTTCCTGGTGTACCTAATTCTCCAGGTGACCCTGGTGGTCCAGGTTCTCCAGGACCACCAACAATTAATGCTCCTGTACCAGGATGTCCTTTAGGACCTGCATAAAATAAAAAAAGAAAAAGCTATATATATTTTAATGATAAATATAAACTAGTAATCTTAGCAAGGGAGTAAAGTGCATCCTAATAAAATGTGAATGTCAAGCATTTTAGAAAAAAATGTTAAATAGAAATTATAAACTGCTGAACAAAAGACTGAGTTTAATATATCAATATCTACAAATTTTGAAGTTCATTCATAGTTGGTTGGAGATCTTCTTATTACTACACTATAGATCTTTCCCAGAAGCTGACAACAGTGATTACACCAACCCCTATTCATATACCTATTTCTACCTTTCATTTCAACCAAAAGTTTATGACTTCAGATCCAGACTTTTCATTTTCATACACAATATAATCCATTTCTCATAATAAAAAATAGAATGACTATGGGTTTCAATTTGTTTCTGTCAAATCCATAACTTCAATTTCATGATGGCAAACTGACAGTCCCTTTATAAGTGGATTGTCTTTACAAGATTAAATTCTAATGCAACTATTTTGTGGATGACTCATGTTACTGTTATCTTTTCAGTCTTTAAATTCAAAGAAAAAAAAAGCCATTTTTTTTCTTCATGAAAATCATTCAGTACTTTGCAAACATATATGAAACTATGAATGATACAACCTTTCATATCAATCAATAAACATTTTATTTTACAGTTAAATAAAATGCAATGTAAAGTAATACAAAGATAAAATCTGTACAGCGTATGATGTCAGTAGGAGGCACAATTTCAGTATTAATGGTTGTTGTTCTGAAATTCATAATTAAAAGTTTTATTATTGTCTTCACTTACTTTTAATTATTTTAGAATTCCAACGGAATGGAATTTTTGTTTCAGTTTATTATTTGAAAATGAACTATAACTACAGAACCATTAGTCTATTAATATCTAGTATATTCAAAAATGTTAAATTATAGATTAAGATAGATAGAAGGGTCATTCAATAATGAAAGATACAAATAGCTATGGAGGCAAAACAGTTGGTAAGATGATCATGATCTTTTCAAAACAGTAAGCTGATTAGCCTGTCATGACTTTTATCAGCTGTTTGAGTAAAATTATTTTATTTATAACCTCAAAACCTCATTTTATGATGGTGAGTGTTCTTGAAGTTTGTAAATTATTTGCAAAGTGTGCAGTGATCCGTTTTTTTGCTTTCTGAAAAACAGGTTAAACCAATACAGATAAAGTTGTTTATTAACAAGCGGGTAGAAAAATTTAGACAGACAAGATTCAATGGCCAGCCTCCGTAGTGTGAGTGATTGCATCTTGGCCTTTCATCTGGAGGTCCCGGGTTCGAATCCCAGTCAGGCATGGCATTTTCACACACACTATAAATCATTCATATCATCCTCTGAAGCAATACCTAATGGTGGTCCCAGGGGTTAAACAAAAAAAAGTCATGCTTCAATGACTGGCAAACACCATTTTGGTGCGATTGAAATGTCCGATTGAAATTTCAATACCAATACTTGAAATTCACATAAATTCTCTCATCAAATAAGACTGATGGATTGAAATTGAGATTATAGCAAAAAAAATTAGCAAGTGTCAGTACAGTTCATAACACTATCACCTTAGTTAAACCAAGCACAAGATGGTGTCCAAGAAAGTTGACAGAACACCATTTACTAAACTTCTTTCTGATAATCACAGAGTTGAGTTTCAGTAGGAAGACGATTATTTTTTGCACCATATTCTAAATTGTAATAAGACATAGAGCTACCATGAATCAGAATCAAAAAGGCAGAGCATGAAGTGCAAGCAGTTTAGTTTCCTGAAAAGAAAAAATTCTGAACCCCACATTCAGCAGGAAAAATCTTGATGAGAAATTTTTGTAAAGCAAAAAGCCCAGAGTTTATTGATTTTTCAGAAGATCAATCAACAAAAAACAGTGAGTACTATTATGACATGCTTATCAGCAAAGTGAAGCCGATTAAAATCGGGTATTTTTTAAACTTGGACCTCAGCCTAAAGGCATCATTCTGTTTTATGATTACACCTGGTCTCACACTACTCAGGTAACTTGAGAAACTATCAACAAATTGCATCGAGAAGTACTACCTCACCTCCACACAGTCCTGACAAGACCTGATTGTTTTTATACTTGTTTGGTCCACTCAAGAAGATTCTATGTAGTAAGCAGTTTAATGGCAATGACAGCATCAAAGAAAGTGTGCTAAATTGATTCCAATTTCAAGACAAAGACACTTTGCTGCATGCATAAATAAGCTCATTCATACATATCAACCTCATTCAACCTCTGAAGTAATACCTTGATTCCAATTTCAAGACAAAGACACTTTGCTGCATGCATAAATAAGCTCATTCATACACATCAACCTCATTCAACCTCTGAAGTAATACCTTACAGTAGTTCCAGAGTCAGAAAAGAGAAAAAAAAGGGCATAAATAAGCTGATTTACAGATGAACAAGAGTATTAATTTTGCTGGAAATTACATTGAAAAGTGAAAAAAGTCTCATTGATTAAATAAATCGTATTAGTTCTAAAGCAAGTTGCATCTTTATGTATTAAGTGATCCTTATTACTGATGCAATTCCGCTAGAAGAATGTATTGGTTTTACATGTGTCAGATTATCAATTAGTAATATTTTTATATTGAAGGTTTTAATATAATGACAGAAAACGATCTTGAAACCTAACTGTTCTTAGATTCAGAAAAAGCCTATGATAAAGTTAATAGCAATAGAGTATGCAGTTTTTTCTTAAGAGTTAGCAAAGTGAGGCCTTCTTATTTTTTAATACAAATAGTTCAAAGTTTATATAAGGATATGTGAATTATTATTGATACTAGAGCAAAGTTATTGCATAAAATTCAATCAAGATGCAAAACAAGAATGTATTATATCTCCATTCCTGTTTTATAATCAATATAGATGACCTTATTAGGAAATGGAAACCTATCAATTTACCGTCATTATAAATGAATTATATTTTATCCTTGAATACAAACTTATTTAAAGATGATCAAGTTTAAGAAAAAGATGGCCAGCCTCCCCGAACTTCTAATAAACAGGTAAATGTCATATCTTTATTTATTTATTCTTAATCCTGAAGCTAACAAAGATATAAACTAAAATGAATTCTTTATACTACTACATAATTTTATTGTTAAAAATAAGTTAAATAGTACATTCAGTGAGTGTTTGTTTAGAGACTTCCTTCCAGAAGGACTACAGCAGGTCAGTTAGAAAATGAATGGCATAAAATTTGAATATGTTCATTGTTAAATAAAGTTTTTTTTTCTAAAATAAAACAAGTCATTATAGCAGTAAACCAAAATCAACATCCATTTACAAATATTTTAGTTTGATTCCTGTCATAATTAACATCAAAATTTTTTTAATAGCACTGGATTGCGTTTCTTTTACGTCATTTTATTAATTATTCTGGACATTTGACTTCACTTTATATGCCATTCTATGAATACTATTATTTTTAACATCATTATTATTATTACTAGTATTATTGTCTTTATTTCAGGAAACCAGTAACTTTGCATGAGCTCTTGGATATACTGGACTCAATAAAAGTGAAATTTCAGTTACTGGTTTGGATGTTTCACTACTACCACCAAATAATGCTGCAGATAATGTTACAGATGAGGACTCTGGTGATGAAGAAGCCCCGATTATCAAAAATATGTCATCCAGTCAGTTAAATGCTGTGGCCTTACTTGTCCCATATATTGAGGTTCTTACGGCAAAAACTCCAATGTCAGTTGCGTCAACGTCTGAACTTTCTGCTGAACACCCTAAAAGAAGGCGCCAATCCACTGTTGGTCTATCTGAAGGTTCAAATTTAAGAAACACTTGTGATGAAGGGAAGTGGATAAAACAGCCCCTTCCTGTACTTTCTAGTAGCTATCCAATGCGTTGCACAGTTAAATGTTAGGAAAAAACACTAAATGTCAGGAAAATACACTAATGTATTTTAAACTTTTCTTTGATGATGATGTAATCAGCATGGTGGTCAAGTATACCAACCAGTATGCTACAAAGAGGAACCGGCCGGGAGACTGTATGTAAAATGAGATGACATATTTCATTGCGAATTACTTCTGAGTGGATACGTTGGTTTGCCAAGAAAAGACATGTATTGGAAGATGTCAAATGATGCTCATAACATACTGGTTTCGGAGGCAATATCTCCGAACAAAGATTCAAGTTCACCATGTCAAATTTTTATGTCTGCAATACTAATGAATTTGACAAAAATAACAAATTTGCCAAAGTCAGGCCACTTTTGTAAGTAATAAATAAGAAGTGCTTGGATTTCACTCTTTTCAAGCAAGAACATACCGTAGATGGGAGCATGGTTCCATATTTTGGATACCATGGCTCAATTTATCTGAAATAAACCTATTAGATATTGGATTCAAATTGTGATGTAGTGGTCCAAGTAATGGGTATTTGTCATGGCTGGAACCATATCAAGGTGTTGGTACATTGTCAGAAAAATATGCAAACAAAGATCTAGGATTTGCTGTAGTCAAGATATATATAGGCAAATTGTAAGAGTTGCCATACAGAATATATTTTGACAACTTTTTACTTCAGTTCCTCTTTTAAGTGACTTGAATAAAAGGAATGTTCAAGTCATAGGAACAATAAGGAAGAACTGAATTTGCAGTTGTGATTTAGCTGTGCATAAAGTAAAGAAAGAGCCATGAGGTACTTATCATCACAGGGGTCAATCAACTCAGTCAATGTACTTGTCACTGTATGGAATGATGACAGCACAGTTTGTATGGAAAGTTATTTTGAATGAATGAATACACCTCATTCATCAAGTTGCACATTACCCTCAGCAACAGAAAAAGCAAATTTCAATTCACAGCCATGTTTAATCCATAATTACAATTTACACATGGATGGCAACGACAGAGTTGATTAAAACATTTCTCTCTATCGAGTTACAATCAAGGGATTTCCTAATAATTGCACATCTGACATGTTGCAGAACACAATTCCTGGCAGTTACATGGGCAAGATGGTGGAAGATTAGACCACTTAGCATCTCGTTGAGAAGTCACCACTGCAGTACTCGAATCTTCATCTCAACAGGGGCAACCATCTCATACATCAAAGGTGTAATCTAGTTTTGATGGGCTGGAGCTTTCCACATTTTACAAATCTGCCACGTAATACCTTCAGAAGTCTATCCCAAGAAAAAAGAAACAATTACAATGTCAGATGTGCAAGAAAAAGATGTGCAGAAGTATTCCAGTTACACTATATACCATCTCTTGTGGCTCCCTCAAAAAATGAGTTTTCAAGATAATGAAATGGGCACCCAAATCAGTTGGAATTGTGCAGACTAATATAAATAGAAAATTAAAAAAGTTGTAAGTAATTCTTCTATTTATATTTATGCGTTTCCAATATTTCCTAAAATGAATCTCTTTATTCTTTAAAAAAAAAAGAAAAAAGAACAATACCCACCTCTACCAAATCAAACAACAGAAGTGTTTTCATATAACGCAACACAATATTTCAAATTATGAGAAGGGTCTGTGTTATACATCTGTTGCCATTTTTAATAAATTACAAAACTATTTTTAAGGTACTCTCACAAATTTATTTTAAATAAAATTAAAATATTTTCTTTTATAGAAGTAATATTACTCTGCTGATGAATTTTTAATTATTATCAATCAAAAAACATTTTTTTTCTTTTTTTTTTTGTTTAACCTCCGGAACCACAGTTAAGTATATCATTTTCAGAGGATGAGATTAATGAGGAACAATAAGGAAGAACTGAATTTGCAGTTGTGATTTAGCTGTGCATAAAGTAAAGAAAGAGCCATGAGGTACTTATCATCACAGGGGTCAATCAACTCAGTCAATGTACTTGTCACTGTATGGAATGATGACAGCACAGTTTGTATGGAAAGTTATTTTGAATGAATGAATACACCTCATTCATCAAGTTGCACATTACCCTCAGCAACAGAAAAAGCAAATTTCAATTCACAGCCATGTTTAATCCATAATTACAATTTACACATGGATGGCAACGACAGAGTTGATTAAAACATTTCTCTCTATCGAGTTACAATCAAGGGATTTCCTAATAATTGCACATCTGACATGTTGCAGAACACAATTCCTGGCAGTTACATGGGCAAGATGGTGGAAGATTAGACCACTTAGCATCTCGTTGAGAAGTCACCACTGCAGTACTCGAATCTTCATCTCAACAGGGGCAACCATCTCATACATCAAAGGTGTAATCTAGTTTTGATGGGCTGGAGCTTTCCACATTTTACAAATCTGCCACGTAATACCTTCAGAAGTCTATCCCAAGAAAAAAGAAACAATTACAATGTCAGATGTGCAAGAAAAAGATGTGCAGAAGTATTCCAGTTACACTATATACCATCTCTTGTGGCTCCCTCAAAAAATGAGTTTTCAAGATAATGAAATGGGCACCCAAATCAGTTGGAATTGTGCAGACTAATATAAATAGAAAATTAAAAAAGTTGTAAGTAATTCTTCTATTTATATTTATGCGTTTCCAATATTTCCTAAAATGAATCTCTTTATTCTTTAAAAAAAAAAGAAAAAAGAACAATACCCACCTCTACCAAATCAAACAACAGAAGTGTTTTCATATAACGCAACACAATATTTCAAATTATGAGAAGGGTCTGTGTTATACATCTGTTGCCATTTTTAATAAATTACAAAACTATTTTTAAGGTACTCTCACAAATTTATTTTAAATAAAATTAAAATATTTTCTTTTATAGAAGTAATATTACTCTGCTGATGAATTTTTAATTATTATCAATCAAAAAACATTTTTTTTCTTTTTTTTTTTGTTTAACCTCCGGAACCACAGTTAAGTATATCATTTTCAGAGGATGAGATTAATGAATTGTAGCATGTGTGAAAAATGCCATGCCTGACTGGGATTCGAACCCGGGACCTCTGAATGAAAGGCCAAGACGCTACCACTCGCGCCATGGAGGCCGGCAATCAAAAAACTGAAACACGTGAATTTTCTGCATTCCATTCAAAGTCTATGTAAAAAATGTCTTCAAATAATTTTTATTAATACATTCTGAATTGTGACATATTTTGTAATTCTACCATCGAGGTCAAACATTTTAAAACAAACAGCTTTACTTCGCCTTGAACTTAAAATTTCATCTATTTTTCAAAAAATATCAAAGCTTGTCTGTTTTACTCAAGTGTCATAAATAAGCAACTAAGCGCACACATTTGAAACTTCACAGCACACCATCTAAAAGTTCATACTTGACAAATGCCATAGTCCTATTTGTGTCATCTCTTTGTCAGGCTGGAACTTTCCAAATGAATTTGGTACTTCACTTTTCAGAAAAACATAAAATCAAATCAATGAAGCATAAAAAGATATTAAATTACAACATGGTTACTGAAAAGTTAAAGGTTATTTAATCAATAAACTGGAAAATTATTTAATTTCGGGCATCCACATTGTATTATTACTGAAAAAACTAGTATTAAGTCTGGAGAAAGTAGAAATTAATGCTAACACCCAACTCCAGAAGGCACATAACCTCAAATATATGAAAGAATAAGAAGAAAATAAAATGCAGAATGATAAAAGGTGATGGTGATTTTTTTTTTACAAAATGTTTTTGACAGAATTACTTTTCTCATGTAAAAAATAAATTTAATTATGAATGTATAATTACCCCTTTCTCCAAGTTCTCCTCTATCACCAGGTAATCCTTTATAGCCATTTTGTCCTGGTCTACCATCTGGTCCAGGAGGTCCTCTTATTGTCAATCCTGGATATCCTTTTTCTCCTAAAATACCTGGAGGTCCAGCAAATCCTGGCAGTCCTTGTAATCCTTTTGGACCCGTAGTACCTTAAGTAAAAAAACAATTACAATTTTAAATTAACTAATAATTAACAATAAACATATATAAAACATTTGGGGTAGGTTAAATTTGGATTGTAATGTTATTACTTTTATTATAAAGTGAGATGCTTTTTAAAATAATTCTTTTTTAATAATTTTAAACTAAATTGAAAAAACAATTTCTATGCAAATCAAAAATGAGCAGTATATTTTATCTTCCTAGTTATAAAGTTATACTGTGTAGCTGTAAATAATTATAATGTTTATTGTGAGTAAGGGAACATATGATTGGGTTAAACTTTTCACGGCAGGGTTTTTGCATATTTTAATGTTTTATGATTCCTTTAACCAAAAAAAAATATTTTAGTATTGAAAAAGTTTGATCTGATTGGATGGAACAATTTGGATGAAATTTGATTTGATGATTTCTGTTTATTAAACATTAATGCCATTTAATTTTGATAACTGAAGCAGGAAGATGAAAAGATGCTGTTATCTAAAAATTGTATTCAGAGATAAATTTTATGATATACTTAAATATTCCTGAGATAGCCAAGATACTTTCTGATGTACGGTGTTATTAAAAACTCCTTAAATGATGAGCGCTGGGGGGTGGGGGGTTAAAAAATAATTTTATTTTGTAATTTTTGGATTTAAAAGTCACATTTTTGTATTAATTTAATGATTCTGTTACATTAGTATGCCACTTTGGTTATGTTTTTAGGTAATTTAATTCAGGGGTGAGGGGACAATAAACATAATTTTTTTTTCCTTTTTTTTCATCAGTTATCATTCTGGTTGATATTTTCAAACTTAGTTTTCTGATATTTTTTGAAATTCTGTACCATGATTTCTGAATTTAGTTCATTGATAATAGTTAATTTTGGTTATAATTTTTCAGCAATGATAGGGAGGTATGGTTCTGTAAATCAAAACTTTACATATGGAATAAAAAATTACTTTTACATAATTTTTTTATTACATACTTATTTTAATATTCAGTTTAATTTTTCTCTTAAGTAGTAGTCAGTCAAGGACAAAGTCCTCAGAGTTGCATACCATTCTAGCTTTATTGAGAAAGTTAAGCAAATCTTTTCCAGCTTTTTTAAGAATAAATTAAAATTTATTAGAGTAAATACTTGCTTTTCATTTTTTTATTTTTTATTTTACACAGTATGATCATGCGAGTATTTTCTAAAAGAGAAAAGACACTATGCATCAAAATCAATTTTTAAATTAGTAAGTAATTTTTATCAAAAGATTGTAGGCAGTGAATATAGGAGTATTAAAGGAGTATGAATGTTGAAAGTTAGATGGGTTGATAAAGCTGAAAGTGAAGAGGTGTTAAGATGAACAATATTCAGTGTAACAATCATGTAAAACTAGATACCAGATTTAATGGTTTATATCTTAAAATATCCAGGTAATTTTACTAGTGTAGAGGTGAGTAAAGAGTAAAACCATTTACACATCCCTACACAGGAAAACAAGAAGACATGAAATTGATACTGTGAATGTAGATTACCATCTAAGCCACGCTCTCCTTTGATGGACATTCCTTTAGGACCTCTAGGACCTTGTGTGCCAGGTAATCCTGGTGCTCCAGGTGGTCCAATAAATCCTACAATACCTTTTCTTCCTTTATGACCAGACTCTCCTGGATAACCTTGAGGACCTATAAATGATATACAGATAAAAATTTTAGGTCAGCTGTTATAAACAATCTTGAATAATGTAGTATATAAACTAAAAATCCTTAAATTATTTTCAGTAAAGTAACACTTATCAAAAGCACACTTTATTCTTAAAATGTCAGATGTAATTAAGAAGCCACATACTTCTGTAGAGAGAAAAGGAATTCATCGCAATGTTAAACTACTATCAATTCAATATAAGTTGATGGTAACACTAAATGATACAATGATTTCCAACAGCTAATGGAATACTGTTTGCTAATGAAAATAGAATAAAGCATTTATTTAGATACTAAAAGGGTGATGCCCAATAATAATTGCTGGTGGACATCCCAACTACCTCAAAGGAAGACACCCACCAAGTGGCGATTCCGACCGCCACACCACCCCTCCCGTTCCTA
>JAAAKQ030048935.1:0-35377 GCA_010016005.3 Zanna intricata | reverse complement strand
TCTGACTCTCAACAGGTACCTCTCCGACATGGTTGCACCTTCGGTCCAGCTACTCTGTATCACTGAATACGCAAGCCCCCCCACCATCGGCAAGGTCTCATGATTCGTAGAGGGAGTTTATTATGTTAAATGAGTTAAAAAATAAACAGGATCAGAATTTTTTGGTACAACATAATCTAGTTTAATTTATATTTCTAATCGCACGATTGTGATAGTACAGTTAGGTATGAAATTAAATGTTCAGTCTGATTAGATTTGAAATTTATGTAAATAAAGTCTGTGAGTGGCATATTGTGACCTTCAGCTCAATAAAAATGCTTTGCCGCCAAGTTATGGCGAGCTTGAAGTGGCGACGATTACTACCCAATGTAAAAACGTGTTCCTCACTGTTATTAATCTCCTCATACCAAATAATTGTTTTATTTTTAACAAATGAATGCATCAATTTTGAAATGAGATGCAGTCGGCTAATTCTGTTATGCACATTGTAAAATTGTTATAACTGGTGACAAAATATTATCTATTACTAATTACACGATAAGTATTGCGATAGATGGTTATTAGTGTAAATTTAATTACTAGCTGAAAAATTTTTAATTGATCTTTAGTTTAATTACTTATTTTCCAGACCTTTACCAAAATCATCTAAAACAGTAACTGTTTTAGAACGTGGCTGATGAACGAATACTCTAGGATCGAAGAAGTTCTATTTTTTCTTTAGTTTGGCTTTTAACCTGAGTTCTGGAACTCAGGCGCCACAGGCAGCTGCAGTTCTCTCCTTCTCAGATCTGTATAGCAATTAAACGCTTGTCTTTTTTAATTTTCCTACAACTAAAAATTCCTTTCTTCATGAAATCATACCCGTTGTTTACAATTTCGAGCCTGTCTTCAAAGTTTTTTACCTTCCACAACCGATATAAATTCACTCATAACTACACGCACGTAGACGAACTACTTAATAAGTTTGAACCGTAAACCACGAGAAAAACATTTTACAAAATATCATATGATTAATACGATAAATACAAATATCTAATTGACTATGTAACAAAATGCATGACACACGCCAAAAGAACCATAACGAGAGGCAAAACCATAGAACTGAACTTTAAATACATGAAATAGTGAAAGAGAAATAAAAAATAAAAAAAATAAAAATAAAGTAACTGTTTTGTGTTTCAAACATGATGTCATTTTTTTAATACTCTTTTTTTTCTGTTTAGCCTCCGGAACTACCGTAAGGTATTACTTCAGAGGATGAATGAGGATGATATGTACTCGTATGAATGTTAATGAAGTGTAATCTTGTACAGTCTCAGGTCGACCACTCCTGAGAAGTATGGTTAATTGAAATCCAATCACCAAAGAACACCTGTATCCACGATATAGTATTCAAATCCATATAAAAATAACTACCTTTACTAGGATTTAAACCTTAGAACACTCGACTTCGAAATCAGCTGATTTGCGATGTCGCGTTAACCACTAGACCAGCCCGGTGGGCTGTACTTTTTTAATACTGTAAACACATAAAAACACATTGCTTCATACATAGTATTAATTTGTAGCATACATTATACACAGTGTAAACAGTAGCATCATGTATATGCTACTACTACAAAATGACTATTATGGTGAGCCAATGTTACAGGAACAACAGTATAGCAGTGCCGTATGGGCTGATAACCCAAGCTCGTTGGTAAGTTGCGGCTACTGTTCAGCACAGTATTATTAATTATAAACCGGCCAACAATATTAACATTGTTTAAAATATTAAGATATTAACAACGTAAAGGAAGTAACATAAACAATTTAATTGTTCATTTATATGTAAATAATTATTTTTCTTTTACCGATGCCTAATGTCATCGAGAGAAAGACTATTCATCAATTACTCTTTTATTACAGAAAAACTGGTAATACTATCTCAAATTAACTCTAGAAATGTTTACAACAGTTCCAAATATAAATAACAGGGATTACTTTGTATATATTCGGCCAGGATTGGCATTTTTAACGTTTAACTACAGTTTTGGGGCTATTCGATTACGATACTGTAATTATCCTGTTCGAATCGCGATAAATATTAAGCGTCATCGCATTATTATAAACATTTTCTCTTATATATAACATTTTTTTAAAATAAATATTTTATTTTATTTACTATATAAAGTCGTTTCATGATCAAAAACTGATTTTATTATTTAATTTAATAAAAAAAAGATCTGATTGTATCGTGATCCAAGTACATCATATTGCAATTTAGATATGGATATATACTATTTATTTTAGATACTTACTTACTAGTACGATTATAATTTTGCACAAAATTAAAGTATAAAAATATATCTGCCTATGTTCAATTAATATAACAAATATAAATTGAAAATTGAAATTGAAATAATTAACATTCATGAAACATTTTGAATAATAATAATAACGGATTAATAATGTAGGTCAAAAGCTTGTTCACATTACAGATAAATTCAGTTCTATATATGAATATATGCATATTTTTTTCTTTGTTGCAAAAACTCATAAACAGTTGTTGCGTGAGAGAGAACGAAAGATAAAAATCTGCAAACGTTTGAAAGTTTAAATTTTAACATAGTTAAACTTTTTTTTTTATAGCAATAAAACTTATTATTTCTAAAACTAATTTATTATTTCACGCTGAATTTAAAGCGAAATCAAGTTCAATTTTCTGAGCAAATTAAATTACGAGAATATTACTCGTATAAAGGCTATGTAACTTTTTTTTTGGAATATTAAAATCGTGTACTCATTAAAAATAAATATTTAAGTCATGTTAAAAAGTAAAAATTGTTTTTAACTGAGTTCAATTAGCGGAGGAGAATATCCTCAATTTAAAAATTAAGAATTATTTGTATTTACTCTTTTCTTTTAAAATTTTTTAGACGATTTGGTATATTTTTCATTTATTGTCGTTGCTCTAGAATACCTTCAGCATAATAATATATATAGAGCGTTCGGCAAGTTGCTTTGCATTAGAATTATGAAATATGAATTAGAAATTTTTTAATTTCAACTCTTTGTATGTTTATTTCATTAATTTACAGAAACGGATATTACAATAACTGGAATAGTTTAGAAAAGGTTTTGAAAATGATCTTCTTCAACATCAATACAACACTGCACCAGTTTGTTTTTACTTTAACCAGCTAATGTACTAGCCCACCAGACTGGTCTAGTGTTAATACATCACAAATCAACTAATTTCGAAGTCAAGAGTTCTAAGGTTTAAATCCTAGTTAAAGCAATTACTTTTAAACGGATTTGAATAATACAACTTATGTTCTTTAGCGGTTGGATTTCAATTAACCACACATCTCAGGAATGGTCAACCTGAGATTTTACGAGACTACATTTCAATTACATTCATACATATCATCCTCATTCATCCTCTGAAGTAATTCCTTACTGTAGTTCCGGAGGCTAAACAGAAAAACAAAGAGACCTGATGTACTGGAATGCAACGAACGTATGCCGTCAGTGCGGTTTTTAATTCATCAATCGTGTATGGTCTGCTACAATATATTGCTTGTTTCGCTGCCACCATAAAAGTAATCTTGGGAAGTCAAATCGGGCGATCGTGCAGGGCGCAAATCCCTCAAAATGATTCGTTCACTAAAGACATTTCGTACAAAAGTCATTGACCGATTAGTTATGAGCGCTATGGCGCCATCGTTTAGGAACCAATCGCTATTGATTTCCACTACTATTAACTGATTAATGAAGATTGTTAAAAAGCACAGTTAATGATCACTAATAACTGTATTTTCAAAAAGTATTAGACAACAGAGCAAGTTCTCTTTACACCGACCCAGAATCCACTACTTCTTCGTGTAAAGATTGTTCGTGTAATTCATGGGAATTAACTGTCCTCCACAATCGTGTATTTTGTAAATTAACATATCCTCCCAGATGAAACCACAATTCTGTAAAAAAAGGATGTCGAGGAGTCCTATGGAATTTTGGTCAATAAAACTTTTAAACCACTGACAATAATTTAATTTTTGGCAAGATCTGTAAGTTTCAGTTTTTGAACACACATTACTTTGTAGTGGAAAAGTTTCAGTTCTTTTCTTACAGCTTTGTGTGTGATAGCAAGTTTGATATCTTGTTGCTGTGTTAACTTATGCATTGACTTTCAGCTAAAGCGTCTGAATATCAAGCAGCTTCTGAATATCAAGCGTCTAAAATATCAAGCAACAGAAGCTGCTTGATATTTTAGATGTATCCTACTTCGATCAGCGCCAACAGAGCCTATTGCCCGAAATTTTTTGATAAGTTTTCGAAGTGCATCGCTGAGAGGAATAGGAGTATTTGGAAACTTTTCAGAAAACCTGTGCTTGACTAAATCAGTATACTTGTCAGCTTCACTAAAGACGTGTACAACAAGAAAAATGCGTACCTTTACTGAAAAAACCATTACGCAACTACTGATTCAGATAAACGAAACAAGACAAAACCAAACGAAGCACATTCAATCGCAATTCAACAACTGACGTCTTAGTTTATTACTGAGCAATGCCAACGAGCCACCAGGGCAACCAACCTAATGCCGAAATAACAGAATGCACTGCATAATTCTAAAGCATATTGAGCAGCCACTTACCGAACTGTCTGTATAACTTGATGTCAATTTTACATTGAACATAATTTTATGCAAACATTCACGAAAATTAATTATAAAACTAGGGTAAAAATTTATACCTATTCTCACACATCTTTATCTAATGCTGAGTAACATAAATAAACTAGCTATACACTGTGGTTTTTTGAGTTATTTTTTTTATCTTCATCAGTGTGAATAAAAACTGACACGCAATTCCATACTCCAAAGAGTTCTTAGTTCATGCCATGTATCAAACTATTTTGTTCGTTTTCTCTGTATTCCTTTTCTTTTTGTATGAAAATGCGCTGCAGGTTTCTTACCAACGGCTATTCTTGCGATCGACTTTTTTTTAAACAAGTAGCGTTAATTGTAGGTTTATTAAAATTTTAACTAAAAAATATACTAAAAAACCGAAAATAAACTTCAACAGGCTTAAAAAACTGCAGGAATAACTAAAGAAAATTATAATTTTTCAAAATTGTTCTTTAGAAAAAAAAATTTTAGTTAATTGTGTAGTAATTTTTATTAACTTGGATTTTAATTCTTTTACACACTTTATTTAATGATAGAATTTAATAATTTTCACAAAATCGAATATAATTAACAAATAAATAATATCTGTAACAACAATTAACTTATGCAAATCGCTTCATAAACGTATGAATAAAACAAATATATTTATAGAATTAGAATACTACAGATATAATAGGTATTATCTACCTACCGATTGTTCATGTGCACTAATACACGTGTACACAATTAGTAGTTTTTGTTTAATTTACCTTATTGTTATTCAACTCGCAATTAAGTAATTGTTAACCATTAGTGTTATTAGTGTGTTTTTAAATTAATCTTAATAATAATGAACTTTGTATTTATTTGGTTTATTCAATTTTGAGATTATACCGTCCGAAAGAGATTAATTACCTAAAATTTAATAATTTCTTCTTGTCTTCTCATGTCAATCAATCATTGCAATATAAACTTCAGCGATCAAAATATACAGTAGCAAGGGAGACCTTTTAAAATTAACTGTATAATACCGTAAACAGGACTTGAAACAAGGTTTTGAAGCATTGTAATTAACCCATAATAAATGCTGATTGGTAATCAGCTAACTACAAGGCCAGTCAATTGGTTAATTCTCTTGATTGAAAATGTAGTCCGGAAATCTGTCCGTTAATCATAAATTACAAAGTAAACTTAATTAAATGAATTATTTTCGTTCATCAGTTCATTATTATCTTCGTTTAACAGTTTCCATACGCATTTCAAGTTTTTACAACTTTATTTAGAAAGGATTATTGTTATGGAACCCACCGGATTGATCTGGTGAACGCATCATCGCAAATCAGCTGATTTTGAAATCGAGAGTTCTAAGGTTCAAATCCTAGTAAAGGCAGTTACTTCTGTATGGATTTGAATACTATATTTTGTGTTCTTTAGTGGTTGGATTTCAATTAACCACACATTTTATAAATGGTCGACCTGAGAATGTACAATACAACACTTCATTTACATTCATATATATCATTCTCATTCATCCTCTGAAGTAACACCTACGGTGGTTTCCGAGATTAAACAGAAGAAAAAAGGATTATTGTCACGAAGGAGGTGAAATTTAGCGAAAAATTTTTATCTCGATTTGGATTTGCGCATTGCTTCATTCAAAATTCTCTTCAAACTTTGAAATTTTGTTTTACCCAATAAAATTTAATTGTTTCAAATCAAAATGATTAATATATTAATTACATTTATGTTTATATTAATATACATTTCGTGCACACAAAATGATTATGAAATTAAGTTTAATTGTTTCTTAGATATTAATGGTGAATATTTATCATTTGGAACTGAAAAAATTAAACATAAATATAAACAGTTTTGGTTTTAATTTATTGTGAATATTTGCCTATTTTAAAAATAAACATAAAAATCTTCTTTTTTTTAAGTTGTGAATATTTTATTCAGAATATCAGTTTATATATGTGCATCAAATTGTATTGTAAACAACCGATTTCTTATTGAGATATGAATTTGTAATTAAATTAAAAAAAAAAAAAAAACAGATAGACGGAAGGTTTGTATATGATTTTTTTGTTAACATTTGTTTTCACTTTGTGAAACCAAAATACAGAGTGACTTTTTTCATACACATAATAATAAAGGTAATAAATCGGTGAATCAATATAGTACATAATTAATGATTGTCAACTTCTATTTGAAAGTGTTTGGCACTATACTAAGGAAGATTTAACGTAGCCAGAGAACATTGTTCATATTCAATTATTGATAAAATATTATCTTCTTCGGCTGAAATATTATCCTTTTTATAGGTGTACTTCACCCATCGTTCCTAGAACCTAAGTCATAGTTAAAATAAATTGCGTTTTATGTTCTATCAGGTTCGAAAAATAATTTGTTAAACTAATAATGATATTTATTATTCGAGACGGGTTATACTTCAGTGATGAGTTTTAAACTTAAAACCTTGCTTTATAATAATTTATAACAAAGATAAGGTATAAAGAATAATTCTGTACTTTTTTTTGTGATCATTTTTCTTTTTATTCATAACTATAGGCATTTCATAACTGAAATTTTTCTTCAAAATTGAAAGCAAATCAAATAATGGGCTCTTTTTTGACAAGTTTTAAAACTAAATATCCATGTAAAATGTTCAAAAAATATTCCTTTCTAATAATAAAGCTTTTCTCATATCCTAATTAATTTAAACATTTTTAGACTAACAGTTATTCGAATAAAGATCATTTTTAAAATAATTATTACTTTATTCTGAAAAGTTCATTTTAAAATTTACAAAAAAAAGGAGTATTTTCGTTTTGATTGAACTACAATTGCACCCTTTGCGGTCAATAGTTGCGTTAATGTATTATTTATTTTTTGGAATTTCTCGACTAAAATTCTAAAAACACTAAACTTTTTAGCATAACTCAGCGAATAACATTTATAACGAGTAATTTCAAGAAATGAAATTCATTCAGGTATGATAAGCCTTTTTAGAAATAAACATGATAAAATTTAAGCTAAATGTAACCAGCCGTTCTTGATAAAACAGGGCTTCTTTTTAATCTTTTATCTTGCAAGTTTTCATAAATATAAAGTTACATAATTCTTAATCTACAACTCATACTGAAATTCTTTCCAGAAACTGGAACTCTTAAAATATAATAACTGATGTATCTGACATGCATTTCAGGATCTGACTGGCTATGAGTTACCAAAAATTCATTATTATATACACAGTAAGACAAATCTAAGTGAGTAACTACAGAGGGGGCACAACAGTATTCAATATGAAGAGAAAAGAGAGAAGACTCTTAGTACATTTAAAAATTTTTATTTCGTAATAAAAACTGAAATTTATTTAAATAAATAATATATTTCTGATATATAACAACCATGGTGATATTTTTGGTTAAAATATGTGCAGAATATTTGAGTTATTTATAATGTATATTATAATTCTTTTCTCTCCTGACAAATTAATTTCAGATAATATATATTATTCAGTTAATATATAAATTCATCCATTTACTCTTTTTTCAGTATTTATTCATAATTTTGATTTCATCACTTTATGACAAAATTTTGAGTCAGATAGGGGAAACAAAAAAAAAACCTCTAGTTTCTATATTCAAATAAAAGTAATGGAAATTTATTGCTTTGTTCGGTTTGCAATAATGTAAATTATCACCAATTTTAATATCTAATTTAAGGAAATAGTTATTATGTCATCAAAGCAAAGAATAAATAAGCATTTAGTCAGGCAAGGTCTATAATAAGCACGCAAAAGGGAAATAGGAAGAGGGAAATGTAATTAATACAACGAAAGGAAGTGCAAAAGAACGATTCACGAGAAAGAAAATCTTTTTGAGAAGTAATAATGGTTGTTGATAACAAAGAAGAAAGTTAAATGATCTAATGATAAAAATAAAACGGTTAATGCGTAAGTAAATTAAAGAACGAATATAGGGGAAAAAAACAGAGAATAGACAAAGTAGTCACGTAAAGTACTGAAAGGAAAATGCTTATAATAATGTTTTACTGGTAAAAGAAGGTGAAAATAAGAGAAAATTAAAAAGTAAAATGAATGATACTTTGAAAGATAAAAAAAAATTTCTACAGTTAACAAAATATACCGCTAATTTCTGGGTTCTCCCTGGAGGCAAAATGTTTTAATATTACGTTTTACTGCATATGATATTCGTGGTGGAATAGTAACATCTCTGTCTTTCATTCAAATCGGTTCAGGATTCAAAACTTGATTGATCAGGCTTGGCTTTTTTCAGATGCTTGAAAATTCACTTATCATCATCACCGACTGTAACTGGGTGCAATAATTCATCTAGTTACTTAAACAATAAATAAATCATGACAGAAACAAAAAAAAAATTAAGGAAGCTAATATATAAACAAAATAAATAAATTTAATAAATATGAAATATTAGAAAATAAAACTTTTTCAAATGTCTATAACTTGATAAAGAAATTTTAATGGAATTGCTGTTGAAAATCTATGATCACGGGGTCAGTATAGTTCGATTCTCAATACGTATAATTGGTTGTGGAGTGGCAAATTGCCAATTTTTGTCCGTCTATTATTATCAGACTGAAATTACTACTATCCAGTTGAGTGCTACGCACAACCTAACTTAATTATTTTTGTGATTACTTTAGGCTGTTTGTATGGGGTTAATTTTATAACGGAAAAATCTTACGTATCGGACTTTCAAACATTTGCACAAACATATTTTTGTGATAATTATTACACATATATATATATATATATATTTAATTGTATTTTTAACATATATATATATATATTTTTTAATTATTACAAAAAACTATAAAAAATAAAAAAACTTTTTACTCGATAAGAAATTAAATTCGAATTAAAATAAATTAATTTAAGTAAAATTCCGCAAATTTTTATTTCCGATTAAGTAATCAATTTAACTTCATCTTTTTATAAAATTAAATTGAACCCCTACGGCTAAGTAATATAAGCAAAACATCTTTGGATACAGTTCTGATTGAACAGATTGAAAACTATAGTCTTCTACATTTAAGTCCAGCAGGATTACCTAGTAGTCGCTAGACTGATGGAAATTTGAATATTTGTCTCGACTAAATTATATAAAGTAATTAAATTCTAAGCAACTACTGTAAATATATATGTTCAATAATTATTAAACTCTCGGTTAAAAACGCAAAATACTGAAGAGTTTCTCTTATTGATTTTATAAACAACAAAAGATATTTATTTTACTGTTTTTGTTATGCTATACCAATTAATAATATTTTGTCATTAATAACGCCTTAATAATCATCCACGACTCATATGATTTATGGAAAAAGTTTACAAAATGTGCTTTTATTTTTTAAACGGAGTAAGTCGTAATGTTGAGTAAAAGTATGTGGAAGGTAAATTTACGAGAAATAGTACAAAGCTTTGACCTTCTGAAGTTTGCAACTTTGCAACTTATTGTTATCATTAGTGGGGGGGAAAACAGTTACAGATTTATGAAGAAATTTGTTTGGGTTCTTTTCTCTTCTTACGTTTCTTTACTGAAATATTATTATTTATTATTACCAATGTGTACGTTGCAATCTCTTCAATAAGTGAAAAATAAGGCACCCTCAATGGCCCGATGAGGTGAGGATGATATGTACGACGTGTAAATGAGGGAGGTGTAGTTTTGTACAGGCTCAGACCGACCATTCTTGAAACGTGTAGTTAATTGAACCCCAAATACCAACGTATATCAGTATTCACTCTCTAATATTCAAATCCATAAAAAAGTAGCTAAGTTGAAAAATGATAAAATATGAAGATTTTAAACCTGTAAATACTGAACTGCTCAATTTGAAACAAAACTTAACTAAACGCACCACACATACAGTACACGGCAATATTTAAAATTAAAACATTAAGTCTTTGGCTTCATGTTTTAGACCAAATGGGTCGGATTTCAGATAGCAGATGTTACGTTATAGGTCTTACTAAAAATAATATTTAAAAAATGTTTATTTAATAAGAAAAATAATTAAACATGTTTTCTATAATTGTACGAGTAGTTTCTAATACTTTCAAATCATTGCACATAATGAATGGGTAGACTATATGATTTTAAATAAATTTTTGTGTTTCATTAATTTATTGTTTCTTTTTAATAATCCACCTAACATGAACATTAGTGATATGTTTTTGTTATAAAACTGTACACTGTCGTTAAAAAAATATTTTCGATATGATGACTAAAAGCTGAGACCATTTTATTTAAAGTCACATATCACTGTAATAATCAAAATATCAACCTGATGTTTCAATATATAAAATCTATATAAAGATAAATAAAAGGTGAAAGACATATTTTAATATCTATTATCCACTCATTTTATTGAATTATTTTAGAAAAATTAATTGTAAATGAAACTGTATAAATTTTAAAGAAATTATTTTTTCTGGCGTTTTTCATAAAATCTAAGCTGTATAAGCAAATATATGTAATTTAAATATTTGCTGATAAAACCAATTCTTAATGGAATAATATGAAAATTAACGTGTTAAATTTGGTTTTATTATGTCGTTTATATTTCACAATTCCGTTACAAAATTATAACAGCTCAAACTCAGGTGTGATTTTTCTTTATCCCAGACTAGTATTGCTATTTGTTTAATTGTCTAACAAACCAGGCCAGTGTCCTTAAAGTGGTTAACAGAATTTTTAGGGTTAATATTTAATTTCTACTTTACAATCCCGTTTAAATTTCTTTCCTTACTAATTTTTTCCTAACGCTTAATTCATGCAATTTTGAAAATCTTTATAGTAAAATACTCAAGATAAACATTTTGCACATTTAATCAGTTATTTGAATTCTAACTGAAAAGATTGATCTTAAATTACAGTATTAGAATCATAATATAGTTCATTTTCGAGGAGAACTTTAATTTTCACATATAATAGTATTTAACACTGTATGCCTCATGATAAAAAAATAAATAAATAAAAATTACCTTTTTTACTTATGTTAATATTTGGAATTCCAATGATTAAAATGTTATTTAATATTGAATTTGGTAATTTTTACTTATAGCATACGAGTATTTTTAATTAAGAGTGAATTACTGCATAATTTAAATAAAAAAAAAAAAATGTTGCAGTAATTTATTGATAATTTGACACTTTACCACATAAAAGGAGAAAATACCTTAAAAAAATAATAATTATACCTCTTAAATAAATAATAATACCCTCTTAAATAATAATCTCTTAAGGATAGTCATTAAAAGAAAAAATTAAATTTACTTTTAAAATTAAAAAATCGGTTCCAAATGATCTACCAAAAATTAAGAGAAATAAAATTTATTTCAAGGATAGGCTTCTGGATCTGTAAAATAATTCTCATAAAAATAATTTATGTTCCAAAATGGGCAATTAGTATTGACTTCAAAAGTGAAAAAAACCATATATTTAAAAAAAAAAAGTACATTTTATAACCAAAATCTGTTTCTTATAATTTGAGAACGAAAAAAGCAAGAAAATATGTTCTATTCGAAAAAAGGAATCTACTCGAATAACATAATTCTGAAATATTTCTTGTTCGGCCACATCATAACTAAGGAGCCGTTGACTCGAGCGTGCTAGATAAAGTATTTGCCGAATAATCAACTATAGTAGACTGCAAATAAGTCTACTAGTAATATTTAAATAATATTCTTAAGTTATTAAAAACAACCTTAAGAAATGTGTGAAGTATTCATCCAAATGTCTGCACTTCCCGGACAGATTTTTATCTTATACTACTTTAAAGAAATATTTAATTGCCTATATTATTTCACTACTCTAATGGAAAGATAAAATTGTAGTAAACTTCAATTGCATAATAAATTATAGTTATCATTTTTGAATAGGTTGTTTTATGATTTTGAATCAGCAGTTGCCAATTTCTGTGAATTTGAGGGGCGGTTTTAAGATTATTGAACTAGAGAATAAAAGAATTTTGTTGCGTTATTGTTTACCCTTCTTGAAATATCATTATACGAATAAAAAGAAGAAATTCTATTAAATAGAAACGTTTAAAGAAATTAGAACTGTACTAGCTACAGAGAAAAGAAAAGATATAGCGCTTTAGAACTTAGAAAGAGGTTGGAATAAGTTATCATATAAGGAATAGATAGGAATGAGATAATTTAAGTAATAGTTAAAAAAGATAAGAAAGAGAGAAATAAAAATAGGTAGTAAAAGTGTAAAAGAAATAAGAGGACATAGGAAAATAATTTTTCTTACCTTGTGTTGAAATTTATCCTATTTAATGCGCCGATGCTTCGGGATGACGCATCAGTAAATAATTTACTATGTAGAAGCATGACGCGACAAATGAGGTATAATCTAAGAAACATAGGTAGAGATAACGCAACATCGTACGGTACCCATCTTGAACCGATGTCACCGCCTTTATTAGCTAATTTCGTTGTCCATAGAAAATAATATTGGCCAGGTATAGGATGTATTGCACATATTACTAATTCCATTGATATCTGAGCTATCCTCTGCCACGTCATCGCTATACGCCAGTCATCCGCACAGTTGTCGATCATAAATAACTGTAACAAAAAAGAAACAACATACAAAGAATTAATTTTTAAAGAAATCTTAAGAATATTATAATTTAACAAACTTAACTAATCAGAATGTGACGACACAATTTTATTCTACTACTCTCTTTACCACCATTATAATTTGGCGATTTGCAGTTAACTTTTTCTTACCTTCTTAGGGAAACTTGTAAAAGTTCTTAAAAATATTTTTCAAGAATGATTTTTAAACTTAATATTTATTTTCTAATTTTATGGCCTTTGATTAATTAATTGAAGGATAAAATAGATCCTCCTACTAAATTAATTGTCGGCGACAAGTAACACATTTCTAAATTATATACATGCAGTTAAAGTGACTGCTAGCAAAATATAATCAAACTGAATCAGTGGTGCTGTCTCATCTGGATAAAAGCCTAACCTAAAACGATTTATAAACAGTTAGGATTAGAGTTAATTTTACCATCTGGGGAGCGATGGAAAACCGAGCTTGTGTATATATATATATATCTTTTAACAGTATATTGATTGAATAGTAATAAATTAATTTATTTAGTCGTTGACGATAGTTAATAATCTTTTAAAATATAAAAATATGTAATAAATGTATTTCATTAATATTTTGTAAAAAAATTAAAATATTTATAAATAATTATATTAAATAAATAGATTAAAAATTTCGATTCTAATGTTACATGAAGATTTTTAATTTATCCACAAAAACAGTATTTTAAAAATTAAATGAAGTACAACAGCAGCAAACAGAAAAGTTATCCATTACCCGAAAACAATGTTTATATTACAGTGTAAAATGAATTAATAGAAATAACTAAAAATTCAGAATAACATGTTATTCTGAATTATTCATTTAATTATACAAAGCTTAAAGAAAGACTTGAAATACAGCAAAGAGATAATAAAGAATAACTGAAAAATGACGTTATGTCAACTTAATTATTTTAAAATGATTAATTTGATAAGAAAAATCTAAATTAAAATTAATCTTAATAGTTTAAATCGGAACTTCTTTTTTCTTAGATAGAAAACTGGGAGTGTAACAAAAAGAAGATATAGTTTTTGGAGGAATTCATCCGAAGAATAAAAGCATGACTTTCAAAATAATATCTCAAATCGCGTTTAGGTTGAAGTTACTTTAAGAAGGCCCATAGATATTTTGGAAAAGTTTAACATACCAACCAATGTGGAAAGACATTTTTTTTAAATGTTATATATATGAACCCTTACAATTTCTTCCCTGCACTATTTATTTGCATGTTTTTTTTTCTTTTTTTTAAATAAAATATTTCCTTTAATTATGAATACAAACGATTTCAGATATTAAAAATACTAAGAATGACAGAAATTTTATAATCTGTTAATAACTGCCTAAAAAAGCCTATCACATATGAAGTCTTTCATGGACTGAACAGTTTTCAGACGGACAAAGAATATGGAATATTAGGACAAAAATGTTCTAAATCCAATTCTCGATGTAGTAAAGTAACGAAAAGGTTGGAAAACTCGTTAAAATTTTTATGCTGAATCTTCAAATTTGGTAATAGCCTAAAAATTGTTTTATATTGCAAAAGAATATTCTCCATTATTTTATTTAAAGGGAATCGAAGTCTTTCTTGTAAAGCATATTTTTTAATTATTACTACATTTTAATTTAGTCATCTAAAATTTATTTTATTATTACTATTTTAAGTAGGTAAAAGTTTCCTTTTTAAAATCATTTATATAATTTTCTACATTTTTAAAAACATTTTATACATACTGAAATATATATCGCATGTATTTTATGTTAGAGAAGATGAATAAAAACTACATTTTTTAATCAGAGGAGTCAGCTACGGTAAGATTACTTTTTTAACGTAGGTGATGTATTTTTTTTTTAAATATATTTTTAACTGAACAATCATGACTTAATTTCTACGATAACGAAGATATTTTGGGACACCCTAATATTGTAACATTAAAACTTAGTTACAATTATTTTTTTTTAAACAGACAATACAGATAAACAGATAACAGATACGGTACAAACATATAACAAGAATCGTAAAAAGAAATCATCTTAAACTTCATAAATTGGAGGAAATTAAAATTAAATTTTAATTTCCTCCAAACTTAAAATTAAATTTTAATTTAGCATAAATTCGGAAAAAATAATTTAGCTTTAGTTGGTATTAGAATGATCGACTGTAGTAATTGCTATTTAAATTTGCTAAGTATAAAGTTACGAGGTCTGTTTGGAAATTACAGTTAAAATGTGTCTGTAGCTCCAAGGGAAATCTTTCGTTCAAAGTTGGTATTTCTTTGTGAAAGGAAGGTTCAAGTGAAGTAAACAAGGATGGAGGTGGTCAGTGGCTTGATTGGTTATGCCAGAATCGTGATCTTAACATGAACTCGGCCATATCCGTTTCCGCCTACTGAGAAGAGCGGGCTCTCATCCGACATCTGAACATCGCGAAAAATGAATAGTCCGCCTAACATCCACCGCGAAGTTGTTTCTGTTTACGGCGATTTGCTGTCACGTGATAAAGTAATAAAGTGGTATAGGCAGTTTAAAAATGGTAGAACAAATATTTACGATGAACAGAGGAGCGGAAGTTCGTCGATTATGGTAAACGAATTTGTTGACAAACTCGAACGGCTGATTCTAAAAATCGCTGTTTGACTGTGGACGAATTTCATGAAATGTGACCTGAAATTGGTCGAACTATGCTGCCAGAAACAGTAAACAACCGCTTGAATTTTTGTAAACTGCGCGCGCGGAAGTTGCTGAAAATGTTAACAGAGGATTACAAAACAAATCGAGTTCACTGTGCTCGGAATTTCTCGATCATTATGAGCTCGAGATTGAACAATTTCTCGATTCTATTGTGACTGGGGTGAAATCTGGATGGCTCACTATACACCGGAATCCAAAAGGCAGCCTATGCAGCGGCGACATACTGGTTTCCTGCCGGCAAAAAAAAAATTCATATTTAATGGTCTGCGAAAAATTCTGGGCATTTTTCTGAGATTCTTATGATTTTTTGACTCCATTTCAATCCCTATATGACGGACTCTATTAGACCATACGAAAGCTTTATCTGATCATTCAGAACAAAGGAAGAGAGCAGCTGATAAAAGGAATATATCTGTTGCACGATAACGCTCTGTCCCATACCGTACGCGAAACGGTCGTTCGCCTCAACAGTTTCGGTTGGGATATTCAGAACCATACTGCCCAAAGTCCTGACCTGGCACCAAATGAATTTTTTCTTTTTACCCTTTTGAAAGACCATCTGGATGGAAAACGCTTTATAAAGTTTCATTAATATGCATTTTTAGATTTTTGTCAAAATTTGTAATCTCCGGAATATAACTTGTATACAGACAATACAAATATTTCGAAACGGAAAATAATTAGTAGTTAGATTATGATTTAAAATTTTACCTTACTCTAGTGTTATTTATAAGTTATGGTCGGATAAATTACAAAAAAAATACCTTCAAGTATTGCTCCGTTACTTGCTTGTATTGCAAGTAACGGAGCTACCAGAAAAGTTTTATACTTTTTCTCTTTTCTCTCCATTCATTTCATTATATCATTCATCATAGTTTTTTTTTTATCTTAGACTAATTTCGTCAGAGTGATTCTCAAACGATCAGCCTAACGCAAGAGATGACTTTTGATTTCTCTACCCACTTGATTTTAAAATTACTTGCCTGTACAATATTTTTTTAGTTATGTAAATGTTTAACAGGGTTTAGTGTTGTTAAGTGCGTAGTATTGACGATTACGCAATACTTATGTAGCAACAGAGTTATAAGCAGCATTAATATGATAAAAAAATGAAAGGCTATATCTAGCAAAGTAACTGTAGTCACCGGTCCCACTATTTCAGAATCAAAACTGCTTTTGAATATATATTTTTTTAATTTTAATAAACTGGTTAAAATCAGAAAAAAATTGCAAAAGGTTGACTTAGATCTCTTTATGCCAAAATTTATATTTATAGTTTTTCAGTCAATAGTATAGCGAGAGCTGATTAATTTTGTTTAATCAGAGATAAAATAAATTAAATTATTCGTTGTATGTAACAGAATTCATCATTCATTTTTTAGTGCGCGAATGTTAAATGAGAAGATTACATGAACAAAACACTGATAGGAGATAATCCATGCATGTATAACCAGACACGAAAAAAACAAAGAAAAAAGTAAAACTAAACAGACCCTCAATGAAAAATTTGTGAGCTAAAATATACAAGTTTTACGTTTTCAACCATCTGTATAAGAAAATTACAGCCCATTTTATTGTTCAATAATTGATGTAAAACGTTTAATGATAAGTGAATATTATGCTAACCTCATTGAATTATAGATTGTGATTCACAAATATTCGGTTGTGACCGTATACGTTTTCGTTTGTTTATTTATTCGAGTAATAGCTTGAGAGGTACGATGCACGTATGTACGTATATGTCTAGTAGAGATGTATGCCAGCAGGAGCAATTGGACTGCCAACCCACAAATCAATCTTGTTTATCGCAAAACACAACCCACCTCCTTTTTCACTCTCTTTAACTGCAATTAAGCTACTCCATATTGGTCCACCTTAGGGATGATCTATTATAACAGTTTCCTATTACTTACTACTTCCGCCAATATTTATGTTCTATTTCTTAGCACTGTACAGTAACCATAAATGTATTACCACATTCACAAATGTATTTCCACGTAATTTGTTCACAAATTTATCGGAGCAGAATCAATGAGATTTTTATATTCAATGACAAAAAGAATCTGATTACATACATTAAATTTTTGTCTTTTTGTGTATATAAGCTTTACTCTAAAATATTGTGTCGATATAAATTCAAAGCATATATATTTTAGAGATCAAGCAACATGATTTTTTTTACCCTATATAGTATAAACTTATTTTTACACTATAAACATGGTTAACATACTAATTAATTCCTGAACAAAAGATCAATACGTAAGATGATCTATGAGACGAAGATTCATAGTATTTTATCTAGGTTTAAAAATAAGATTACGATGCTGAAATAGGCTTCAACATATAGCAATAATTAAAACAAACCTACTTCAAAAACTGCACTAAACAATAAAACAAAATTTTGCCATTGAATTTTTCTTAAATTTAAACTTTTGAAGTTGGAGTAATATTTTATTTTTTTTTTTAATTTGCAATACTATTAAATAATATATTATTGTAAATATTTACAATAATTTACATTAATTATGTAAATTTAGTTTCTAACTTTTTTTCTGAGAACCCCGCAGGAATTTTATGGCTAACAGTTGTTTTCTTCTCCCCATTTCCCGTTACGTCATTACATCTTTCATCATAATTTTTATCTGTTTTGTCAACACAGTTGTAAATTAAAAAAGTATATTTTGAATTTACTTTTTATTGTGGTTTTTGAAGTCGGTTTGACATTTCAAAAATTATATTTAATTAAATTTTTTTCTTTTAATTGTATTTAATAGTAGAAAAGTTTATCCATATAAAAAACAAACCCGTTCTTAAAAAAAGAAACGCAAATCGGAAGAAACTTTCATCTTGATAAAAAAAATGTAAGGCTGAAAGAATGCTTACTAAGCTTTCCAGCTAAATGAATGCTTGCTATAATTTCCTGTAAGGTTACAGAAATGTGAAATATGTTTTAATTTTTGTATACAGAAATTTTAGAAATTCCTATTTTCTTGTAGTAGTTTCAACCAAAATTAATGAATTATAATAAATAAATATCCTGCTTACCAACAATATTTATGTAACACGTCCAAGAAAGTAATTTCCATCATCAGGAACATACTAAATTATAATGTAAGCAATAATAGATAAAACATAAAATTATATTAATTACATAAAACTTTTTTGTATATATAACAATTGACCGTCATGTACTTTAAAATTACGTCAATCTAGTACGTCTTGTCCAAATAGCGGTCTCGATTGTTATGTTTAGTTGAGGAAGGGGATTAGTTTGGCCAACCTAAAGTGGCCAACCCCCATTCGGTCGTCTTAAAGTATAAGACCAAATATGTATGGACCAAAAGGTATAAGTATTTCCCACGAAAGGCTACTGAGCCTTGAAATGTTTAAGCGACCAGTTTCCTATGTAGCTCCTAAAGCTAACCTAACAGCGTGAATGGAAAAAGCGTGATGAAACACACCACTCGCTTCTGTGTACCACCAATCATTTGTCATATATTAACTAAAAATTGGGTAGGTCCACCCCGTCTAAACTAAAAAATAGAACAGTCATAAATATAAAATTATTCCGTCAAGGACAGCAATTCGCTGCCACGGCTAGGACGCTGAATGTCAGCAAGTAGTACCTGTCTACCACATTACAGCGCTTGGAGTAGAACTGACTGACGGCCAGCCATGTCTCGAGGTAGCTTCGTACAGCAGCACGGTAGAGTCTTTTCCCTTAGAAGACTACTGATGCCGACTGAACAAAGAATCGCATCAAGGAACTTCCACACGGTTCCGCATCAAGGAACTCCCACACAATCCGGCTCACGCCACATTGACTAGCCGCTTGTGAGTGGACAATTTTTCACTTGACCTCTAAGTTTCAGGGTGGCATGAGTTCTAACCCCCCTCCCAAAAGCAAGGCAGTTGAACATCATATGTTTGTTCAACTCACCTTTCCGTACACGCACAGTTCTTCAGTTCCTAGGCGGAACCTATACAGATATTGTTTTAAATTTGCATGGTTGGTGAGCATCTGGGCTCTCGTTGTCCTTAAAAATGAAGTAGAAGCGTACTATCCCACCAAGACTTGTATAAATTTACACAAGGACCTTCCCTTAGTCATGGTGTGCCATTCATGTTGCCATGCTTTCATCGCGAGGCTCTGAAGCCTTCTCCACAGGCGGGAGATGGGCAACTGTTTGAAATTTGGCTCCGGTGCATTGTAGTCACCGTTCCGCTCCGGTACAGGCTCAGCTTGAAACCACATCTCAATACCTCGGCCTTCTGCCTATTTGCAATTTCCACATGGTCGCCCGAATTTTCACCGCTAAATCTTTGGGAGAGCAGTTCTCAACACGACAGTAGCCTGGTAGGAATCTATTTTAAAATCACCAGTGCATACAATTAAGGAGGTTGGGCGCTCGTACGTTTATGATGTGTATATTAATATATAATAAATATTATTTAATTTTTTAATTTATATTATATTTTAAAGATTTTAATGCCACAGATGTAAAAGTGTGGTCTCGAACACCAAACCTGTAACGAATATTGGACAGCCCGTGCAATGGTTAGAACATGACAAGCAAATTTCGATTTTTCTATTTAATCTTTATTTATATTACTTATATGATCTTTGAGCCTGATTGAAAATGAACGATTAGCCATGCCGACGTATTTTAAATCGCAGTCTGTGCATTTTAAATTATATACACCCGGTTTATCAAATAAAATTTATCATTGTTTTAGAATGATCTACATTATTTTATTGATTTAAAAATATTGCATTATTCTATAATTCAAATTATATTCGATTTTAGCATATTCATTTCCGTTTATATTATTAGTTAACTTATTTTATCTTTTATATATATTTTATTTTAGTACATAATTTATTTATTAAATTTTTATTACATCCATTAGTTGTAGCGATGTATTTAATATTATTTAATTAATTTTTTAAATTTATATTATTATATTTTAAAGATTTTAATAATCTTAATGTCCTTAATATGTCGAATTTTATTTATTATTTAAAAAATAATAACTTAGTGTATTCCTGATGATGGAAATCACTTTTTGAAAGCGTTTGGACATGTTATATATATATTGTTGTTAAGCGATTTATATATTTATTATAATTCTATAATACACCAACGGCCCATGATAAACAAATTCAATCTAAAATTAATGAAAATGAACTGAAACTAGGATATATAAAACAATAATAAAAACTATTTTCTGTGTGCGAATCACGGATATTGTTAGGTATGGGCTTCGATGGATTGAAAATTACATCTCAGTCGAGAGAATATTCACCAACCTCATGTAAGGTTCTAACCGAAAACATTTATCTTACTGGTAGTAAAATTAAATCTTCCATATTACAGTTAAAATTACCCGAAGATAACTTTTCTCGCTGGAAGAGTTGGCTGGTTTGCAACTTCCAGATTCTATTTTAGTCACGTGGTTACTTATGCCATTTAGGACCTTCACCAATACGATAAACTGAAAAAAAATTGCTAGAGGCTGATTCACGGTCAAATAATATCAATGGCTTTGTAATAATGTTGGGGTTAGTTAATTGAACTAACCTTATTAACGAATAACACATAGACGAAAAACTTATCGCAGACAATCCGGCAGTATGACTGCCGGATCACTATGTCATTGCTGTTAGAAGGACAGTTTTACACCGGTTTTGAAGTTCGAGGACGATACGGACTCTCCTCAAGAGCAAGGCAATCAAGTATAAGAATAGTTCGACTGAAACAACTTTCCAAAAGTAGATGGATCATCATCTACTAGAGTAGACATATTTATATTGAAAAGTTTCTACGGTTTAATTGAACCCGATTATCTGCTACTCTTACGAAGAGTTACCTGTAAAGGTATTCCATTTATCATAGCTGTTTATTTACAGACAATATATCTTAAAGAGTTTTCCACTCTTTCTGACGTGTTTTCAAAGCGGTTATAACCCTCTTTTTTCGGGCATGACAGAGCAATGATACTTGGAACGGCGGCGCCATCAGCTACATTTTCTTCAGGTTGGGTGGCATTTACTCAGAATTACTTACGAAATATTTCAATCTTCTGTTCTCCTCGCAATTTCCTCAATGTAGTCCGCATCTTGATAGTCAAATCCGATGGAAAAGCCTTTCTCAACAAAGCAGAAGCCTCAAGGAACAAATCTTAAACGCAAGTGTAAATGATAAGAGCTCTATGCTGGTGCTCCAGAAATTAAGAAAACTGCTTCCTGTTTTGAACCGATCTTTACCCTCTCAGAACGAAGCTATTTAGGCTATAATACCATACTTTTAGGAATCTTCTCAGGGGTTTTATAAAAGTTTCATGAAAGAGAAGTAAAGAAGAAATCAGGGAAGAATTATGATTTCAAAGGTCGATTGGGAAGACAGAGTTAAAGTCAAATGGCAAACGACATTACATACTGATAACAGCTTTAGGAGCTAATAAATTTAATATGAACAAACGGTTTTTAAAAAGATTTTCTTCCGTTACTTAAGTAATTATTATTAGTTGAAATACTTTTTATAAGAGAGTTTAGATTATAATTAAATACCAAAATATAGTGGTTTTAAAATACTGCTAACTGGTAAATTTATTGATTTCATCATCATAGATAATTCTAGAATCATAGATAAGGCCAAAAAAATAATAACATTTTAAAAAGATCTATTATGTATTTCTCTTTATACTGTTGTTTTTCTTCAATTAATCAGCAAAAGATTTTATAATTGGTTGAATGATTGCCAACCTATAATATAAACGTGCGACTGGAATAAATGTAATATCGGTAATTTCTAAGTTATATTATTTTATAATGTCTTGATCGATTTGAAACTTATTTGAATCATTTAGTAGAAATGAAGGATTTACTGAATTGTTAATTCAATAATTCAAGGAAACTATTACAATTTCATATGGCTGACCTTAATAAATTTAATACATGTGGTCAACTTAGTAATCTTATCGAAGGTTAGTGAAAATTTTATAAACCATTATATTTGTCAATTCATAATTTCTTTTTATAAATGTATATGTTTATTAAATATATACACATTTTCTATCTAAAACTATATTTACAATCAGTTTTTCAGGTAAAAATTATAATGAAATTTCATTACAATAAGCAAGAGTAAAGGAGTTTACTTGAAGCACTAAATTAAATACATTCTAAAAATAACTCGAAAAATAACTAAAGGTAGCATATGAACTGATAAAGTCTACACAACTAGGTATTATTAGAATCCATAAAAAATCCACTAATACAAGTAAAATCACATGGTAAATGAAAAAGTAATATAAAAACAAAGGACATCAAAAACATGAAGTCATAAAAATAAAGTGTAAAAAAAACCCAAAAAAATAAATGCAAAACTTACGATTAAAAACCTCGTCCGCAGTATCAATTTTAAGTTATTAAATCATACATGTGATTGCTTAACAACTTCGCCATTGTTCAAAAGGTTAACTTATTCACATGGTGATTAAGTTTTATTTTGTACTCGGTTGTCAATCGATTGACAACTTTCCGAAATTATAGAAATCCTACATGCTCATGGATTTCGGTGTTCCAACGAATCAAGCCACCTGTGTTACGCATTACGCAAATTATTCTGGTAGCACTGAATAGTTTCTGTAGTGATGGTAATTGCCGTACCCCAAAACTGTATTTCGTATACCAAAATCGGTTTCATAATCACTTAGTACTATAGTAGCTTTGTTAGTAAATAGAACAATTTTGACTTCTTGCCTATTAACTAGTGTAGCTTTGGATATCTACCTGCTTCTTTAATATGAACTTTCCATAATAAACGACGATTTGGTGAATACCTAAATACCGTAAACTTTTAGCTCGCAGTATGTAAACCCCATTTAAATGGATTCCTGGGCTGTCAACCCTTCACATCGATAAAGTCATATGAATCAATTTCGCTTGATTCACCTTTATTTTACATTTCCTCAGCAACACGGCTAGGAGGTCTAATCCCAACTGCAACCTACCTGAAGCCTGATTTGGATTATCGGAAAACGATGCAATAGTGGTACGGTCCGTAACCGGAATGTCCACAGTGAAGACAAAGTAGAGGATAGGCTCCCAACACAGTCCTGGGAAATACCCGAGGTAGTGTCAAAAATCAGATAACATTTCCTTATATTTAATCTAGGAAAAGCACAAAACATGTAACCAATATCAAATAGAATGGTAGAGATTAATTTGGTTTTTAATTTTTATTGCAGATCAGGTAGCCGCTAGATCTTATCGAACGCTTGTTGGACATCTAGAAAAGCAACGAACAAAACTTTTTCTGCTCTAAGCATTTAGAGATAACACGAATGATATAATTTATCTGTTCGATGGTTGAGTGATCACTGCGAAAAGGCCGAATTGACTGCGAAAAACTGGCCACAACCTCCGAAGGAAAAACCTTCGAATACCTTGGACAAAATAGGAAACAGGATCATTGGCCTGTATGAGGACATCTCATGCGCTGATTTGCCCGGCTTAAGGATCATAACTGCTTGTGATACCTTCCATTTTGATGGGTACCATATCATTCAAAGGATAACATAAAACAGTTGAGTCATATAAATTATGGCATTAGATGGTGGCATAGCAGCATAGCCTAGCCATATGGGAGCTCCCATAATGCTAGATTCATTACGTGAGTTTTGCGCCTTCTCCCTTTAGCACTTACTGGACGAAAAGGGCTTAATGGGAAGACTCACCGTAACTGGAGTCTTAATTTCATTTCATTACGTTAAGATGGGATACCTGCGAGGGACAGCCCGGACCGTGAGGGATGGGATGCTCACTGTCTCACCATCGATGATTGGACGGGGACTTCATTTCAGCAGTACAGAGGGGAACATAAGACCGTAGTCCCGGTGGAGGATCCTCATTCCTCACTAGAAGCAAAACTCTGAAAGCAAAGGCCCAGCGGGAATTCCTTTGGGATCCCCTGTTAGACGCCAGGTACCACACCGTACCACACATGTGTGACCATAGTCCCAGTAAGGGGACTCCTGTTGGGAACCCTTTATTAGAGGTGGGACATAAATGACCAAGTCCTGGCTGTCTGGGTGGGCCTTGGGAATGGCATAGCCGGATCTAGGCTATGCCATTCAAGCTCAAACTGCCCAGGCAGTTTGAGGTGATTGCAACTCCCACAGCTGAGTTTACATTTCATTGCGGGTTCGGCACTGGGAGACGGAGCAAACGAAAGGAAAAAAGCTTATCTTTGCAGCCTAAGGGTCACGCACTGCGATTAATGAAAATCTTAAATTTTATTGTTATAGTTAAGTACAATTAAGAGATGTGCATATATAATTGTTTAATTATAGGAATTGCATTTACAGTATCACAATGTCACAGAAGATTATAAGGTAAAAATTACAGTTATTTAATTATTTCTCCCTTTTCAGAGGACCACACTTTTAATATTTTTTTACTTAAGGTTATTTCGTCGTGGGTTTTTAAAATTTTTTATTTTATTTTTTTATATAATAGCCGATTGTTCTCTGGTAATCTCTAGTATAGAAATATTTTTCCTAAACTTTTAGCGATTAAATTTAAATAAATTTTATTGTTATTAATCTTTATATATATTAATTTATTAAATAACTTTCTTTTTTTATTCATATTTAAAAATGAATATAAATTTAACATTTTAAAAATTTGTATGAAACATTTTTTTTTTAATTTTAATTAACTTATGACTATTTCCAGTTAATAATACATATTTATTAATACATATACATATAGTATTAATACATATTTATTTAATATTATACTATTCCCTAATACTAAAGTTATTCTTTTTTGATTTTAATTGTGTCATCAGTCGTTTGTCCGATTTAAGGTATTTCGCTTTTCATTTTTATTGTCTGCACATCTCTAAACCTCAACATATATCTTACATCCTAATCCAAATGTTTCATATACTATAATCTTTGTTCTCTTTTAACACTTTATATTGTAAATCTTTTATTCAAACCTTATATATACAAATAAAAGAACATGGCCTTCCTTCCTGACTGATGGATTCATCAACGCTCTGAAGATAAACTGATGAAAATTTGTATACATATTCTTACGGTAATACATATTCTTACGGTATACGGTTTTGCACACGAAGAAAAGAATTTTTGAAATTCCGATTTTATGATTAAAATAGAGTAAATTTACTATTTTTTTAATTTTTCGGTAACGAATGAAGATATCAGCTTGATTTTTGGTTTGTCTAATCTTCATCTGAATATCTAGCAACTAATTTTTTAGATTTTTTTAAATTCCGAATGTAAAAGATTAAAATTAATTTTTTTTTAATTTATCGGTAAAAAATGAAGATTTCAACTTAATTTTTGTTGTATGTAATATTAATGTTAATATCTAAAAATCACCTTTTAGTTTTTTTTTTTAAATTAACCTTGAAAGAAGTAAAGAAAGGAAAAAAGAATTAGAAGAATTCCGGCAAACTTTCCCCATTTCCAACTATACTAAAAAAAATAATATTCACTAGATTTAGGCTTGCAAATACTCTTCAGATAAATATCTAAAAACCGTCTTCAGGTTTTTTAAAATTTAATTTTTTAAGGAGACCGAGGGTGTAAGGCGCGGCGGCTCAACAAACCCAGCAACTGTTACTGCATGAACAGTACTGATCTACTGACTGGCTGTATCTGCCTCTAGTTACTTTACGTAAGAAAATAAAATATAAGTATGTGTTTGTCGAGTAACGATAAGAACCGAGAAAAATGCATTTTTACCCGTACTTCGTACCGGTAACCAGTTATAACTAATATTTTTAAGATGGAGGCTGGCTGTTTTTAAACCACCATTTTTAGATCACTCAAAGTTAAGGCCTGTAGTGATCAAAGTTTGCTGTGGAGAAATTACAGTATACTGATAGGTTTTATTATTTAAACAGACTTTAATTTTTATTTATTATTATTTTTATAAAATATGAGTTTCATGAACGGGAGGGTGCAAGGAATAGATTCCCAGACGCACGAGTGACGGGAGCCCTGACCGGCTAAACATTTCCTGACCTCGACGGGAAATGCAAGCGCGGATGACGCCGCGACGTCTCTGCTAGTATATATATACGCGTATATATATATATATATATATATATATATATAAACATGTCGTGAATTATTCATAATTAACGCCCAGCAAAAAGTACTGACGATAAATTGATGAAAATTTATATACCCGTTCTTCATACGGTGTATGTGAACACTAATAAAAAAAGTTTTAAAATTGCGAGTTTAAAGAGTTGAAATAGAGTAACAAAGAAATTTAATATATTTCTTTATTTCTCGGTAACAAATGAAGATATCAATTTGATCTCTGTTGTGTGTAATTTTTATGTGGATATTTAAAGAACCAATTTCTATCTTGCCGGCCTCCGTGGTGCGAGTGGTAGCGTCTCGGCCTTTCATCCAGAGGTCCAGGGTTCGAATCCCGGTCAGGCATGGCATTTTTCACTCACGCTACAATTCATTCATCTCATCCTCTGAATATAACTTAATGGTAATTCCGGAGGTTAAACAAAAAAAAAATTTCTATGTTATGAAATTCGATGTTGAATGGCGTGAAGAAATGAAAAAAATTTGAACAATGATTGCAATTTTCCCCATTTCAGATTGTACAATACGAGATCATTAGATTTGGGCTTGCAGATACTCTTCAGATAAATATCTAAAATCTATTTTCGGATTTTTTTTAATTTCGATATTTTAGGGGGTGCGCGGTTGCACGGCGCGACTCTCAACTAACGGAGCAACAAATTCACATATATTTAAACATATAAGTTTATGTTATATGTTTAAATTTTGTTATAGGTTTATGTTATGTTCTAATATTGAATATAGTTTCTGTTTTGAATAATACAACGCACTCTCTAGCAAATCGGTTTTCATAAAGTTATTTATTATATACTTACTTTGTCAATCATGTAATCGAGAAAAATTATTATTTTATACACCTTTTATAAAAATCATGAGAATTTTTTAAAATATATGAAAATTCGTGAAGTTGTACGGGCAAAGTAAATACAAAACCAAGGAAGGAATATAACACCTACAGGCATTACTAACATTTCCTGGGATAGAAATCATTTTTAGCTTTCTTTAGAACCGGTCAGCATAAGTACTAAAACTGCTAATCTGAATTTCAACTCTTAGGGAATGTCTTGCATTTTTTCTAGAAGTTTTATCGTTTTATTTAAATTTCTGCAAGCGTGTAAGAAATGAAATTCCAAAGGCGAGATAGTAAAAAAAGGAGATATAAATTTTTCTTTAAAACCATGTATACTTACTTAAACATGGAATACTACTTCAATTATTTTCTAATAATCCGCTTTTCATTTATCCGATATGTTGAAATGCAATATCAATCACTTATTCATCCGATGACTAATTCATACGGTAACTTTGTTTTTTGAAACAAAGTTTCCAAACAGGAAAAAGATGTAAAAAAAAGTTATAGAAAGCTAAAGTAACTTGGTCGAGCGGTTTTATAGAAAAAGAAAAGTTGATAAAAACATTTCAGTTATCCATCGTTTTTGTGCAAGTTTCGACTTCAACTTTATTCGATAATACTTTTAGTATTTCCTTCCTTGTTAAACAGAAATTGGCTGTTCTGTGTAGTTTACTGTACATTTCACAAACTGTACTCTTAGAATCAACTAAACCCTCTCTTTCTAAACCAAGAAATAAACCAGCTTTCTAATTGGATCGGACGAACGATATATCCGGCCAATGCCAACCTCAAAACAATTATTTCCCTTAGTCTATTTCAATTCTTCCGAGGAGAAATCACATCTGTTTTGTATTAGACAAAATTATATCTACGATTTGATTTAAAATAATATAGTAAATATATGTTCATTAATGGAATTGAGTAATACTTATTTTTTTCCATTCTAATTAAATAAAACAAAAATAACAATTGTTACATACGTTTTATAGTAATTGTACTGAATTAAATTAATTTAAAATAGCTATATTTGTTGATATCTAGATTTTCAAAATGTTATTACAATAAAAACTCAGGATATCACAATTTAACGAAAACTGTTGATAGATTCCATTTAGCTTTATTGTCATGATTTTCTCTATTTGAATCCATCCGGTGGTAATTTTAAGATTTCTATTGTAGTTAATTATTTCGTGTAAAGAAACTGAATAATTTTAAAATATACGCAAAACTCCTTAATATCGTTCTCATAAATTTACATTTTTATAATTTTGTTTCATGTCCATTTACAATTTTTGTGCTATTAGAAAATTTTGTCAAGTGATAAATATCCATTTACAAATTAATATGGTTTTACTAAAATAATATTAATCTAACAAATTTAAACTTATGTAGATGACATACGAATTAAAAAGCAAAATAAAGTGAAGAAGAACTAAAATTCCGAAAAAAATTATTTTCTCAATTTTAATTAAATTGAAATTAATAAAGTATATTTAAATATATATTCTTCTGTATGTTGGCAAGTGAGTGTTATAGTATCAATACTTAAAAAGGAAGACAAGAGTGACTAACATAATTACTATCTTGACTATAGGATATAAAACATATTCTAAATTGTTAAGCTTGAAAAGCACGGACGCAAGATAATAAAACAAAAATGGCGGGACTCTTCCTAAGAAACACATCTGTCTTTTTAAATTATGATAGGTCTTTAACTATATAAACAGAGCTGGTTGTTGACACTTAAAAAACAAAATTTTTCTTAGTAATTAGTAATTAAATTCAAAATTAATATCGTAGACAATAGGATGTCTCAAGTACACGTCACTAATCGCCTGTAAGGCGGGCATGAAGTCCGACTAAACAGGTACTTGTCGAAATGTTGGACAAAGTACATTTAAAGTCTTATTAATACCACACAGCTCCGCGATGAAAATATTGAAGATGCTGGAAATGTAAGTTTTGTTGCCAAACAAAAAGTTGCCAATCACGACAAACAGAGTTAACGTTTTTAGAGCCATCTGTTTAATTTATGGACTTTATTCGATTACTGAAGATAGATTAGATCGACAAAATTAATAATTAATCGTGACTAAGAACGTACAATTGAGGATTTCGGTCATATTATGAGATATATAATATTTATGAAGTCTCACATCCTATTATCATTGGTAAAACGTCTTGGAAGAACTGAGCCTGGTTAGAAGGATAGTTTGGTGGAATTTATTTTGAAAATCAATTTTTAATTATCATTTTTCTTAAAAATAACTAATAATCTCCATGAAATTATGATTTAACTTGGGTTTTTATTTTATTTTTATTACAGATTTAGTTTCTTAAGAAAGTTTATACAGTTAATTTTTAAAACAAGATAATGTCATGTGTTTTTTAAATGTGTGTGTGTGTGTGTGTGTGTGTGTGATCATGTTTCTGATAGCGAACGGTAGACACAAAATTCTCAGAAGGAAGAGGCTAAAAACGTAACGTTTTTAATGAAAAAGATATTTAAAAAAGTAAAAATTTTTTTTTTCAATGGTTTTTACTAGCATACTACCTAACGGTATCACTTATACTTATATGCATATATATATATATTTTTTTTTTTTCATCTTTTTCACTCTTTTTACAGAACTCTAATAATGATTTAATATGCTCTGCATTTCTACCATTGTTTTGAAAACATATTTCGATGCGTGTCTCCAATGCTGAAGAACTTGTTTAAGCACAGCTGGAGTTATGCTTGTAATAATAAATATTTTTTTTATAAAAAAAAAATTAATTTTTCCTAAAAATGGAAACTTACTAACTTATGAAACGTTAGTCCATATTTTATTGCGGTAGTTTATTTAGTCCATATTTTATTCCTCACGTTTTATGAGGTCTTTAGGATAGGATATCCAGACAGAGTCGCCCTCGCTGCTTATGGGGACGACCCGCAATGTTACTTGATAGTTACTTGGAAATTGAGATAGAAAGTTGCACAATCAATTGCACAATAAGAAGGAGATCAGTGGTTGGTTAAGAGCCCGTGACTTAAGAAGTTTAGCATCGCAGAAGACATAAATAGCAGCAGCAATAGTTGGTCGGAGGAAAATTAACATTGTGGTAGATGAGGTTGACCTGACCACATCCCCTTTTATTAGATATTTGGTGTGGTTCGCGGGTAATGGTCTGTTTACGAAACATCTAGAAGAGGTTCTGCAGTAAGGTACAGAGATGTATAAATAATACAGATTAAAAAGAGTTATGAGGAGATGAGTAAGTCAGACGCGACTGAATTGATACAAGAATGGCAGGAACTTTGAACTGCATCTACACAATGAATTTGGAGCAAGAAACTCATTCTGAAACTCAGACCGTGGCTGGAAAGGAAGCATGAGCGTGTAGGATACTATTTGGCGCAGCTCCTCTCCGATCACGGAGAATTTGGGGTATACCTTCATAAATTTGGCAGACGTGAATTCTTAGAATGTATATATTGTGGAAATGAGAACTGTTGCCCACACGTTCTTTGACTGCCCGATATGGGAATTGCAGTGGAGACAGCTTGATCTTCAAGAAATAATCGTATAATATAATTAACTATATGTTAGTAAGCCGAGATGCATGGCTGCAATTGAATCGTTTGTAACAGACACGCTTCATGTCAAAGAGTTAGAATTCCGGGAATGGAGGGATATAGAGTAAAAAAAAAAAATATTATTATTATTATTGGGGAAAAGACCAGAACCGATAAAAGTATTACTAATTGTAATACTAAATTAAAAAACTTACAATATATAACGAATTCGTATTTTAACATCTAATAAAAAGTCATATCTATTTTAATATCTATCATAAGTATTTATACTTTTTTTTGTATTATCCATATTATACCAAACAAAATTAGACTTTGCAATCTTTAGGTATGTCCAACATAAATAATTGTACATGAAAATTACCTCTATTTAATGAATGTACTTAAAAGATACAAAACCTGTAATAAAAGGAAAGGTATAATTCACTTTATAAACAAGTCGTATTATAAAATATTCAACTGATACACATTGTTCAATTACCGCTTTTATTCGAACTCGTACAATAGATGAAAATCAATTCCCAATGAGGTCAACTTTGTAATATAATGACGTACAATTACACGCTTTACAATGTTTTTTTTTCTTTTAGCTACCTGTAATCATTCTTCCTTTCACTGCAATACACAAGCATCATTCTGCGTAATAAAGAGATTGCAAAAGACTGCGTAATAATAATATTAATAATAACGACTGAAATAGTATTAAAGATAGTCTTTTTTAATCAGTATTAATAAAAAAGAGCATTTAGAAAAAAAAGATTCCATAAAGTAATTTTAAAGCAATTACATCGAAACGAATTGAATGATTCTTGTTTTTACGACTAAAAATTAGAGAAAAAGGAGAAACCATTAAATGTACTTAACTGTATAGATCTATTTAAATTGTACTCATGTAGAAAGTATTGTTACATTAACTAGTTATCAGATTAATAAAAGAAGATAATTTATTTAAATACGAGTATTTGTAAATTATTATAAATAATTATTTTATTATACTTTTTACTATGAACATCTATTTATTACTTTATTATTATTCATTTTTAATAATTTCATTAAAAAATTAAACTTAAGACCTTAAGCCTAATGTATATAATACAAATTTTATGACATATAAATTGTTTCAATAAAAAGTAATTAATAAATTATTTTTGAAATCTATATTAAAAAAAAATATTTTTTACTGTCTTATACAGTTCCAAAATATCTAAAAATTAAAACTACGTATGTAATCTTTCAAAGATATAAAAATCTTAGTTTTCCTGATACTTGCTTTATTTTTTTACATAAAATTCAGATCAATTAACACTCCAAACTATGGATAAAATAAAACAACGACCCGATTATAAAACCCGATTCAGTACTACGGACAAACATCATAATAACTAATCTCACCCGTACAAAGAAATATTACCTTGAAAATATTACACTCATTTATTTAAGTCAGAAATATATACAAAAGCAAGTTAAACTACAAATATAATCTCACTGAAAAACCTATTACTACATAAACTGCAGACAATATATGAACAAATGCACAAATAAATAAGTTAAAATAATTGAAATTATTTTACGTTCTCTTATAATTAACTCATCCTTCATCCAACAAACTCTAAATTACAGTGCATCTAAACAACTTAAATAAAATTTATTAAATCCAATTTATCATAGCAAGTCTCAAAATTGTAAATTTCAAAAACCGTTCAAGGAAAAAAAACAAATCAGATTTTCTTTTATAAATTTTAGTTTGTTTTTTACTGTAATAAAATATGTATTTCTTTATGAAAAGAAAAAAATATTGAAAAAAAAAAATGTATGTTTATTTTCAGTTTCTGATACAATAAAAATTATATTAAAAAATATAATTTTAATATTTGTATGCCATGTACTATTATTATAATTATTTTTTTTTTTAACACAAAGTGTACTACGTTTTACAATTTTAGACCACAATTTCACATTTGATGTCATATGGAGATCACTGTAGTCATCTCTGTTGTTGATGAGATAAAAATCATTTTTATAAAGAATATATAATAGCCATCATTCTCAAGAATAATCGAGTATGTTTACCTTCCCTCGAAATTAAACTGGTAAATCTGAGATTCTATACCAGTATCAAGTTTACAAGGGAAAGTGAAGAATGAAGGGATATCCTTGTCTTCTTCACTTAGCCAAATATATTGTTAGCTATCGAATGTCAAACACACATTGAATATTTATATATTCAATAAAAATTGAATATATAAATTTTTTTTTTTCAAATAAATTGGCCGTAAAGGTAATCTACTCTCAGTAGAAACTTTGAAAGCAACGTTTGATTTATGACACTAGGTTTATGAGACACTGTAACGAAAAGAAGATAAAAAATATAAAATAGTACGTGATGTAAGCAGGCAATATATAGTTAACAATGCATTATATTCTCTGCCTTCGATCAGTAAGGATGTATTATAATTAAATATTTTTAACTAGCTTTCTTTTATGCATCATCATTTGTAAAGGAAAAGGTTTTACCAGGTTTTTATTACAGGTCATTAAATCGTATTATGATTTTCGAATATAAAAGACTTCTAAGAACAAAGTTAAGGAAGTTCTACATAAGAATTCAGTTTATTACAATTAGATTTTCGCACAAGCATTTAGCTGATATATAACATCTATAATTAAAAAAAAAACTGTTAACTTATAACATTGAATTACACTGAATTTAAACACTTATAACACTGCATTTATTTTATTTAACGCTGCAATTAATGTTATAAATCAAACATAAAAAGAAAGTTTTATCAATAATAATCAATACCAACCGAAAGTAATAAGCTTATTTGTTACTTTCAAGGTACTCTGATATAGCAATACAGATTGATAAAAAATATTTGAGTTGCAAATATCATACTTTTGTGAAAACAGTTGATTGATTGTTAGACTATGATATTCCGAAGTAGCTTTATTTAATTTGGCTTTGATGAATCGGAACCAATAGGATCGCGTACTTTGTTCATAGAGTGAGTGTACCTTTAGCATGTTTTGATTTTCAATGGAGAACAATGAAAATCAGTCACTGAATTAATTTTGAAAGTAATCGAGAAAATATTACAGTGATAGGAGTAAGCCTACGTTATAAGCGAATACAACTGTGACGAATGAACAAAAGATCAAACGATATCATTGAACCAAATCAGAAACTTTACGTACAGAACTTACATATAGCAAAATTTATACATTATAAAATTATTTACTGCTACTTATGTTATCAAACATCAAATACCTGTGTCAGATAAATCAAACTTAACGTTTGAACTTATAAATGAAAAGATATCACTGATAGAACGAAAATTAAATTATTAATTTTGAATATTTTTTTTTTATTACTAGGGAATGAAATTTAAAATTAATTTAATCAGTAAATTTTTTATAGAATACTGTTAAATTAAACAAAAATAAGCGGGACCACAGGAATACGAACAATATAAATCAAAAGTAACCATAGGTTCAACATAAATAGATATTTACGCAACATCAGTCCAGTTATCGATAAAAACTAGTCACTAATGATGCTGAATGGATCACATAATACAGTATAATAGATGGGTTAGATTAATTTATGATAGTTACAATAAACATGTGGGAATAGTTCGCTGAATTATCTCTATCGCGGCACGGGCACTGCGACGGCACGTCATGTTAGGACACTATAGCGTTTGAATAGACCTTACACCATTGTGTAAATGTAGTAGAAATAATGTAGATGGACCACTGAACATAAAAATAGGAAGAGAAAAGATTACTGAGGTAGAAGAATT
>JAAAKQ030048924.1:0-16361 GCA_010016005.3 Zanna intricata | reverse complement strand
AATAAGTAAATCATCAAAATATTCTACATTTGGAGCTATTCAGGCGTCAACATACTTCTTAACATTAGCAGCACTTGTTTAATTGTTGCATTACTGGTATGGGATATTTCAACTTAATCCTTCCATTTGAGTCGATCAGTTATGTAAGGATTATTTCTGAACACTTTTTATTTTAAATGATCCCAAAGAAAAAAGTCCATTGAAGACAAATCTGTTGACCTAGGTGGTCATAGACTACAAAAAATTATTTCCTTCCAGAAGAGCAGTAACATTGTCTTGTTCACTGTGTAGCCTGTTACACCGTCTTAATGTAATCACATCATTTTCTTCTAGCAGCACTATGAATTCAGTAATAATGTGCTGGTAAAGCTCAGATGTTAGTGTTTCCATAAAAAAAAAAATTGGATCCTTTATTTTCTTCCAATATTGCCCACCAAACCCAGAAAAAATCATTTCTGAATGTAATGTAGTTTCATGGAAAACATGAAAATTTTCTGATTCCAACATCAGTTGTTCTGGATGTTTATAGTCACATAAATGAAAGTATGCCTTTCACTAAAGAAAATCTAATTCAAAATCCAAATACTGCCATAAACAAAACACACATACCACTTGCAATAAACTGAGTCTTTTTCCATGATCAAATACTTGCAATTACTGCATGATGTGAATATATTATAAAAGCAACTTTAATTTCTTTGTGGCTTTGTTGACATTCATCTACAAAGATAACCTGCAAAGTTACATTCTAAAGATTTGTCATTTAAAATTGTTGATTATTGGGTACATTTGATCAAGAAAAAGCTACATCAAAGTCTTCCTGGCACTTTAAAAACAATAAATGCACATTGAGACATGTAAAACAAATGATAATCTTTTTATAGTACACCTGCCATTAACAGACAAAATAAGGAAAGATTACTATAGATTACTGTATTACAAATAGGGAAAGATGTGTATATATTAATTGCTACAAGATCAAACATTACCAACCCACCCACTAAATCTCCCACTTCAGTGGATTAATGAATTCAGGGTTGTGTTACTTTTCGTTCATCATGTGTAATATATTCAGAACTCATACTCTCTTTGTCTGTTTAGCCTCCAGAACTACCATAAGGTATTGCTTCAGAGAATGAATGAGGATAATATGTATGAATGTGAATGAAGAGTAATCTTGTACAAAATCTTAGGTCGACAACTCCTGAGAAGTGTGGTTAATTAAAACCCGACCACCTAATATCCCAAAAACCTAATATGCCTTTTTTGTCAATAAATAATGCATTATACACACTGCCTCTAATGAGTAGGAGAAAAAATAGAATAAATGCAGTAAGACCGTTCAATTAACAATAATAAAAAAAGAATGATGAAATTTCAGTAATGAAAGTAGATTTCTTTTTTCCCCAGAAAAAGTCACTTTGACTTACTCGTCATTTACCAGTAGTGATTAATAAATTATAATTAAAATGTTCATGGTTAAAATATATATTTTTTTTTCTACGATTATGATGTCATTTTAATTACAGTAATTTATTTGTGAACAATGAAAATATCCTTCAATAACAAACTATTAGTGAAAAAAACCTGATTTTTTTTTTAATATAAAAATATTAAAAACATTTTGTCATACTGTTCAATACCACTTAAATATAATAAACAGAAATTTTTTCAAACAATGTTATTTTCAATTAAAAACTACAGAAATGTTTTGTTTTCTACAATTTAAACAAATGCTATGAAGGACATTTAGAGAATTATTCCTGGAGGTTAATTTGCAGATTTTCTACTAAAATTATATTTTGTACAGTCTCATTAAAGTACTGATTAATTCTATGTTACAGCAGCAACTAGTGACCTGCAGACTATGAACAGGTATGGAGGGGGATCTATTACACCATCATTCTGTAGCAGCCGTTCTATGTTAACTCCTGTTGGTTCCTTCCGGAGCGGACACTTTTTTAATGCAGCATCTCATCCGACTTCTACACAGGTCAAATACAGAGGTGACTGTAATACTATAATTGTAATGAATCACTTGTACAAATTAACACTGCACTAACCCATTATTATAATATTTATTAAAATTACTTCACTGGTCACATTAATTGATTTTATTTATCATGACAACTACTTAAAAATTAATTTGTGCCGTTGTTGTTTGGTTTGTTAATTATTTTTAACAACAGTAATAGTTGTCTTTAATTAAAAGTTATTTGTTTATTGGTTTAAATAATATAAAAATAAAAGTTTTTTTTTACATTTTTGTTTGTTCAGTTTACAAAGAGTAATAGCAAATAAAATATTTTTCTCTATAAAAAAACAAGATTTTTCGTGATGTACTAAAATAAAATCGGTATGTATAAAATTTATAAATATTAATTTCTATTAAAAATATGATTATGGGAGATTAGATTCTCTTCTACATCTCATCTTTCATGGTTTTTTCTCTGATAAAAGAAATGTTTAATCTCTTTTATTATTAATAAAATATAACTAAACTAAAATATTTGATAATGCAGTTATTTAGAAACTTATTTCAAATAAAAAATTTCTGTGATATTATATCAACCTCCACAATGCAGTGTTGGAGACTTTCAGTGAAAAGCTTGCATTTTGTGATTTAAAATTTCACAACCAACACTGCATATTTTATACATATTATCACAGGAAAAATCTTTCAAACTTCTTATGAAAAGAGTACATAACACAATAAAAAGTAAATTATTGGATCAAAATTTTAAAAAATTGTGGTACTTCTCCAATAGTTATTATTTAAATGAAATTCTCTGTATATCCTGTTTAATTACGGCTGTTAAATCAATTAATCTTTATGTTTACAGTGTAATCTGTAATGTTACTTATTCATGATTTTTTTTAGTCAAGTAAACAAGATTCATCTTTTCATATCCATCATGAAAATGGAAGTGCTTTTAATTAAGAATACTTGAAAGTTAAAGATTTTTTAACTATACTGTCGGTAGACATTCAAAAGCATTATGAAAAAAATCACTTTTATATTTGCCAGCAATTCACAGAAAAAAATAAAAAAAAGCCAATCTCTGTGGCAGAATGGTAATGTTTCACCCTTTCATCCAGAAGTCCTGGGATCCTGGGGGTGAATCCCGGTCAGGCATAGCATTTTTCATACACTAAAAATTAACATTCTTATCAGGCAAAATGACCAAAGCTGTCAATGTCCGTCATGTTAAAGAAAAAAATATTAAATTGCTTGTATTTTTGGATATATTGAAAAAGGAATGAAAGATTTTTAAGTTCTCCATTCAGTTGCCAAACTGGCATTACCCAAAAACATAAATTTATCAAGTACATTAATTGTATCAAATAATTAGTTGGAATTTTATGATGAAAATGTCTGTAGGACTGTCAAAACATTCTTTAACATTGTATTTACATGCTTTGAAAAGTTTAATTATTTTTTTAAAGTTATTAAACAATGTTTTCATGCGTAAACATATAAGATATATTCAATGTTTTGATATGAAAGCAGTTAAGTTGATTGTCAATTAGAAATTAAGTAAATACTGCTATACATGATCATCCGCTTGGCTTACCATTTAAATTATTATTTCAACAAAGTTGCATGAGCATTTTAAAATTTTGCTTATTTTTATCACTCTGAGCAGTTTATCTTATTTTCACTGAATGCTGCATATTGAACTCACAAATAGCCAATAAAGATTTATCTGTATTTGTTATTGCTCCATGAAACAAATTCCAAAATTTTGAACTCGGATTCTGTAAAATAAATAAATGTTTATTGTTATTATGAATGATTTAACTTTTGATCAGTCTTGATTTGGGAATGATGGATTCTTAAATAAACATTATAACTTAAATTTCATTTGTGATTGTTGTTTATAACAAAATTTTTGAATTAACAAATGTTATGATGTTCTATAAAAAATATAATTTTTTTTTATCCCATTAATGATAAATATTTTGATGTATACTTACTTAGCAAAAGAAATAACTCACTACCAAATCTTCTTTATTCATTCCTGAAGTCATGATCTATAAGTTTGTAAAATCATTTCAATGCCATCCTCAATCTTATTGTTGTATGTCTTATCTCTCATATGTCATTATCATAAGCGCTACTGTAAATATCTAACTTTCACAATGCATTAGTCCCAATACTTTACAATATTTGGACATTAAATAGGTACTTTTTGTGAAGCATTTAAATGTCTTACAGGTTAACTGGTTTGAGAATTGTAAATGATGAAGTAGAAACAGTAATGAAACCAACTTTGGTGAGTTAAGTGAGAATATTTTTTTTAGTTATAAATTAGTTGTGAAAGCTTTATTTAAAATCTTTTCACTGATAAAAAAGAATCTCTGGTAGAAAAAAGAGCAAGCAAAATAATGAAGTAGGATATTTTTATAGGTTTCTATTATAAATTATGTATATTTACCGATCAATTTGACAAATTAACTAATTTCACAGAATTTTTAATATATTGCAGAGAGATGATTTCGCTAGTTTATACCAGCTTTCATTTAAATGTGCTTTAGTTCATTTATTTATTTTTGTAGATGTAAGCTCAAAACAATTGTTAAATGATTATCATTAACATATGACAGGATCCTTTCGTCACATATGTCTTCACAACCTTTATTTTTGGCTTTGAACTTCTGAGTTCTGGATAGCATCCATTTCCTTTCAGATCACCTACAAATTTTTACTTTTTTCTAGCATCTTTTCTTTACACCTAACATTTTAATCAATTATTCCCTTTCTCATGATATATTTCAGCCAAAGAGACGTACTTTTTTCAAACCAACCACAAATAGTTTTCCTATTCTGAATAGTTCTGATTAAGTCCTTATTCTCATCTTAACTTCATTTTACACTTTGTCTAACCATTTAATTTTCTGCATCTACCTTCATACCCACAAATGTCACCAGCCTTTCTTTTTCTCTTTTTATTGGTATCCTTGTTTCACATCCACACGGAATAACTCTTCTGACACCATTTAATAAGACTCTTTTTCAAGGATAACTATAGTATATATTCCTATAGTATATGATTCTTTAGTTACTTTTCTAGTCTTATTTTATTTCCTTTTGCAATCTTCTGCTATGATGATGTCATGTACTGTTTTACTTGTTTAGTTCTTCCTTTTGTGTAGATATTCATTTGAATATTGTCTTCTATTCTCATTAATTTTGTTTTTGTGACATTCATTTTCACACCATATTCTGTCATAATGTCTTCTAACTTGAAAATACAGAACATCAATGATCTAGTAGTAAATCCATTTTCTGAATCATGCCATTTTGTATTATTTACCTTATGTTATTTCAACACATAAAAGTGAATCAACTTGCTTTCCTTTTTGTATTAAAATATGTAAGAATATATTATTAAATACTAAAAAAAGAAGTAATAGTCATCTTAAAGAAAATATTTTATTATTTTTAATGGAAGTCAGTTTCATCATGATTGATTATGAGAGTTGTAATAATTCTAGCCATATCGGCTGAAATTATTAAGTATTTTATGATACTGCACTATGTAATATTAGTAACTAATTATATCAGGTTTCTGAAACTAAAATAATAAAATTTTTGTGTAATAAATAAAAATAACTACTATAAAAAAATACTAAATTTTGAAAAAGAAATTACCATTTTTTGACTTTATATAAAACTATTTGTGTACAATTATTTTTAAGTTTGGGCTTGAATTTAAGTTAGAATGTTTACAACTGTAAATTTATTTTTGAGCACATTAAATGACAGTATGCCAATGGATGCCTATTATCTTAATAATATCTAAGCTTATAAATCTTGCACCTGAATTTGCTCATTAGTTTTTACTGCATCATGATATAAACTAACATTTTTAACCGATGACTGCTCTATCATTACATCATATTAAATAATGTATGGTTTGGAGTTTTTATGAACATATATATAAAATTAAAATAGTGTAAAAGATAAATAGTCAAATTTTTGTAATTAGATTTTCCTGTCTTTTTCCATCATGATTAACACAATTTCAGTAGAATTTTGTAAATAAATTCTACCTTTTTTTTTTTTGTAGTGAAATAAACTTAGTTATTAATTACAGAAAGTTTTATTTATTATTTTAAATATATGTGTGAATTATTAAAATTAAGTAATACTACTAAAGATTTATTATGCTGCTGTACAGCTGCAGGTTAAAATGTTTTATGTGAATTTAAACAAAAAAATTACCATGAATATTTATAATTTAATAAAATTGGTTCTCATTAGTATGATTAAATTCTACAGAAAAATTTAGTATAATGATTTTGTGAAATGTTCCCTGCAGTGAATAATTACTGTTTTGCAGAAAATATTTGTTATTTTTTGTTTAAAATAAAGAATATAAGATCTGTTCAAAAATCTCCTTTACAAGTTGTGATGCAAAGAAATATAATTGTTATAGTAAGGTGCAGAAATTACAGATCTCTGATCTTGGTTAGCCTACCTTTCATCATATAAGCCTATTAACATTAGTCTTTGGCATCTTAAATAGTCTCATATTATGATGATTTTGTCTTCTTTATGAAACCTTTATGTTCCATGCAGTTTATGTCCAAAGCCAATCTTTTAAACTAAAAAAACGTTTTTCTTTTCCATTCTTACCCTTTCCAAATGCTTTAACCATTCTATCTTCAGTTGCCCCAATTCTATATTGATCTTGACTCCAGGGTTTGAAATGATTATATTTACAATTTTTTTTTTTTTTTTTAAATTACATGTCAAGAAAGATAAAAATTTTACCAAGATGCATAAAATAACAAACTATGACTACATGGGGAGCTGATGATTCAAAAATGTAAATGGTTTAATTGACTTGAAAGTGGTCAAGAACAAAATGATAATGATGATGGTGATGCTTGTTTAGAATGTCCTCTATGATAATGCTAATGTGAAAATTGTCAATGAAATCATGCATTTCAATGTATGTTTTTTGTTCAGTAAATTAAAATCAAGCTTTTACATTGTTTTAATCGTTGAATCATTAAAAGATAGTTTATGGTTGGTGACTATAATGCACAAGTTTATAGTTTATTCATGACTTTTTCACAAAAATTATGATTGCAGTTCCACAATATCAGTGTATTCTCATCATCTTGCCCTAGTAAAATTTGTATTTACTTCAAAATGTTGAAATTCCTCTTCCAAAAGATAAAATTGGAAATATATATTAGATATAAACAATTCACAAAAAAGCTTAATAATGATTTTATCTTCTTTATCATCCTTTTATATTCCATGTACCCTTGGCCTCAAGAAACATATTTAAAGATTACAAAAGTGCTATGCCAATTAGAAAGCTGTATCGACTAAGAAAGTGAGGCGTTTGTGAATGATAAATCTCTTAAGATATAAAAATAAGTTACAAAATATATTGGAATATTTTTAATTTCTTGCAATTAAATTTCTATAGTTTACAATGTATTCTGTTGGAATCATATCTGGTAGCCTACTAAATATGAACAACATAATCAATAAATAAAGTAAAAATGAAGTAACAGCAACTAATGAAATGTTAATAAAAATAATAATTTAATAAAATTTTATTCAATAGAGAAAGAAAAAAAAGTAATATTAAACTGTTATAAAGCCTTTTAAATAAACAAACTTTTGAGAAAAACCAATTTAAATGGTAGAATTTGAGAAAAAGAATATGTAACAGATCAGTTAGTTGTTTAAGGTTGCATTATTACAATTTACTACATAGTCGGATTCAAAAGTAATAAAATACAAATAGGATCATAATCCTTCAGCATGAATTTTTCCAGATCTATTATTCTTACAAGTTATAAAAATTATGATAAAATTAGAAGTTTTATAAATGTGGAAAAATAAATGACATTTAAAAAATAATCATTTTGATAATAGTTATATCTTAAGACATAAACAATTCCTAATTTTTATTATTCGGAAGGGTATTAGATCAACAGAAAATCTGAATGTTAATAAGAGACAGATTTAACCCTTGAACTGATAAATCTTTATTTGAACGGCAGCATTTTGTTTTAGTCCTTTTTGCATGCATTATTTAGAAATTTAAATATCTGCATTGTATTTAGTTTAAAAAGATGTGCAATAAATTTTATTAGTAATGAAAATACATAATTGTTCATAAGTAACATTTCTTTTTTAAGAATGTTAAATTTTTGGTTGAAAAAAATTACAAATATTACAAAACAAAAATATTAAAAATATTTTTAATATGTTTATGATATTTTTTTCACACATTATGTTTTATAATTAATTTCTTAAGATTAAACAAATTTTAAATAAATAAATATTAATTATAACATAACATCTTTTTGTCATCAAAATTCTCTACAAATAAAAAATAATAAAATGTAAACATTTGATTAGTACCAAAACTGAAACATGAAAGAAAGTTTATCTGTTGGAAAATTGATATTTGCTAATTGTAGGATTAATGTGATATTGAATGTGTAGGATTATGTGTGTAGGATTAATGTGTCCTCTTACTATCAAGATACTAAGAGGACTGGAAAAGAATGTTTATAATTCTAATGGGACAGTTCTTTTATATTATTATATCAATTTATTTATTTTATGTATACCAAGTTATAGAGCAACATCACAATGACTTGATGTCAACAGTATTCTGCAGAGATGCCAAGGTATCTGTGTGCAGTCTGGCATGTACGTTTAAGCGTACTGGTAAATGTGTAGTCTTGAACAAACTCAGGCCAACTGCTTCTGAGATATATGGTTAATTGAAACCCAACTGCCAAAGAATACTAGTATCCACAATCTAGCAACCAAATCAAGTGCCTTACTATATAAAAGCAACTGCCTTTACAAGGTCACAAACTTAGAACTCTCGAGGATGCAAACTTACTTCAGAGGATGATACACATGAACGTGAATGAAGTCTAATCTTGTACAATCTCAGGTCAACCACTCCTGAGAAGTGTGGTTAATTGAAACCCGAGCACCGAAAACACCATTATTCACAATCTAGTATTAAAGTAACTGCCTCTACTAAGATTTGAACCTTAGAACTCTCGACTTCAAAAATCAGCTGAATTGCGATGACAAGTTTAACCACTAGTATAACCCGGCAGGTTAATTAATTAAAAAATGCATTAATTTGAAATAACAAACTTAATTAACATTTTTATTATGATTTGTATGCTAATATATATCTTGAAAATACAAAATCTAGCAACTTTAACTTCCTTGTTTGGTGTTCATAATTGTATCAGATGTTTGATTCTTTAAAATATGTTTAGTGTGAAGGTAAAAATATGAAGTATCCCTTCAGAAAATCCTTATGAAAAAATTTTTTATTTTATCATATGAAATAATATGCTGAATAATTATAATTGTATCTGTATTACAGCTGTAAATTTTTTAGATAGAATGAAACGTTAAATCAAAATTTCATTAGATAGCTTAAATCAAAATTTTCCTGTCTTTAAATTACAAAAATACTTTACTTTATAAGTATATATAAAATATTAATATGTGTATATTATTATTTTAATGTAATTAATTTTTTTAAGATTCACATTACTCCTGTGTACTGTTAAATTATATTTTAAATTCTACTGACATTAACCACCTAGTACAAACTATTGAAATAAATCATTTCATACCTTAGATTTATTGTGATAGTACTTTTAAGTACCTGCATCTCTCAGTTATTATTGAATTCATTTTAGTTAATTGCTCTTTGAATAAAAATTAACAATATACTGTGTACTAAAATAAAATCATGGATAGCCGAGCAGTTATAGCAAGGTGCTTGTAGAGGGAAGTAGATGTACAGTTGTAAGTAGAGAGGAGTGCCTTGCTAGAACGGCTCCGCTATACATGCATAATGTTCGTTACAGTATTGTACATGTGCATAGTTTTATTTTAGTAACACAGTATATTGTTAATTTTTAATATTTTTGTTTTAATGTGTAATTTAATAAAATGAATTCAACCATAACTGAGGGTTGCATAATCTTGTGAAAGTTCTATCATTATAAAATTAAGATAAGAAATTATTTATCTCAATAGTCTGTGCTAGTTGATTCATGTTGCTAGAATTTAAAAAAGTATATATACATAATATAAAAGGTTATATAATACTTACTTTTTTTGCAGACCGATCTCAGAGTGATGCATTACACTGGAAATCCCGCACTGCTGAACTGAAGAATCGACGTTCAAGCTATATTCTTCAAGCTACACACGTCTGAATTTAAAAATTTTAGTGCCTTCCATTAAAACTATACCAAACAACCATACCATTATTTATTTATCTTCATCTATTGTAATTTATTATTTGGTACAAACTTAAAAAAAAAAAAAAATGAAAGAAAAAAATTATAATGTACCGTTCATATTGAATAGTTAGATGCGCACATTATGCTTATTTAATGATAATTTATATATAAACAATGTTATAAAATGATACGCCTTTATCATTTAATTAATTAATCGAATGTGTTCATTACATTTAAAGTAGCTGATATGAAATTATTAAATATTTTTTATGTGTATACGTTTTGGAAACTGTATTTTACCTGTAGAGAATAAAATGTAATTTCAAGAATTTTATTTATATGTGAAATTTTTATTTCCGAAACCGATTTGTAATAATATAATATAGATTTTGTGTGATTTAAAGTAAACATTTTAATATTACTGTTTGTAACCATATTGTGGTATACAAGTATATGAACACTTTACTTTAAGTATACTAATCAAAAATTAAATTATATGTAATTTACAATTAAAATTGATCTAAACAAAAATAGATGTGAATATATTTGCTAAAATAAGTTAATTTCTTATTTTGTTATAAGTAGGTATGTGTTTAAATTTATTAATTTCATATTATAAAATATTTCATAATAGCAATCTATTAATGCTATTTTTAATAACAGACTGGAAGGTTGTAGTTCTAATATTTATTATTATGAGTTGTTTGTTTAATAACTAAAAGAACAGATACCATAATAAATGTGTGTTTTGTTTTTTTTTATTCTTTTTGGATGATAAACAGTCTTTAATTTAAATGGTTATTTACTATTATTATGATTTAAATATTAGATTTTCTTTAAAATTCAATTCATTTATTGACATTTATTCAATAGTGCTATTATCTATTATCATTAACAAAATAAAACAACACAATATTGATCTGAAAGAAACTGCACCCCTATTCCTTAGCATTAATAATCTAAGAGAGACATTGAATAAAGGACTTTTTTTCTATTTCTAAAGTCTTTTATACTACTTTATTCTACTTTCTGGTACTTTGGTACAGAGAATGGCGATTAATAAATGAATAAACAGAATATTGTTTACATCAAACAAAAAGAAATTAAGTTAAGAAAAAAGATACTAATAGTAATTCATGAGAAGTAAACAAAACTGTTCTAGTGTTTAAAAAGAAAGAAAAGAAAATTCAAGAAGATATTTATATTTTAAGCTGATTTATATAAGAATTTTATTTGCTGTCTAGCTTAGGATCAAAATTGTCTTGTGAAGTTTAATGACATCCAAAATTACTTTTGCATCTTTCTTAATTCCATCATCCAGGATTGAGCGATAGATAGACCACTGCTACAATATAATAAATAAAATTTGTTGTCACTTCAACAATACTGTAATACATAAATATTTGTTTTATTAATAAGTAATAAGAATTTGTTTTTAATAATAATGATACATATTTCTGATTTAAATTGTACAATTAATTTTTATACCATTGTGTAAATTTAATTAACTTCTGAAAACAAATTATTTTATAATCATTTGTGCTATTCAAAAGAAAAAATAGCTTAAGCTGCTAAAAAAATATATATTCTATATGTGTTTCATTGTAATAAAACTATTCAGATTATTTTTTTAATGTTGATTTATTGACAGCTTCATTTTTATTTCCAAGATAATGATAATTCATGTTTTTTTTTTTTTTTTTTTTTTTTTTTAATCGATGTGGTTTCTGCAGTCATGATAAATAGTTTCAAAGTACTGATGTCTCTCTTCTTTTGTTTCCAGTAGTCGCTCATTTGTAGGGAAGACTGTTCTCACATTTCATGGGTCCATTTTGTTCTTGTTCTTTCATTCTGGATCCTTCACATGTTTGAATTTTTTCCTGAACATGTCTGATTTGATTTATTGTGTTTCCATGTTTGTTTTTTTTTTAGTTCTTTTTTTATCTGTATGAACTAATAGTATTTGTCTTTATGTTGTTTCCTTGGTCTAAAATTTCCTTGGTTAATCTATTTGCGTTCATTTTCTTCAACTGTTTATAGAAGGCAAGCTTGTATTTTGTAATCATTTCTGATAATGTCTTCCATTAAAGTTTTTTTTTTTGTTTCCAACCTCTTTTGCTTTTCTGAATCCTAATATTTTCCTTTCTATGTTTTCAAGTTTATTTATTTCTATCCCTGGTCTAAGAATGTGCATTCTGCTGCTTATAATACCTTGGGTCATATCAGTGTTGCATAATTTCTTATTTTTCCCTTTCTCGAGATTTGTTTCTTGTTATATTTATTCTTGGTCATTTCATAAGGTTTTCTGAGGTTTATTATCCTGATTTGATTGACTTTTTTATCTAGCCCACTGGACTGTATTACTTAGATAAAACAGGTACCTGAAGCTCTCTTGATTGTATATTTTTTGTGCTAAGGTGTTTGGGTAAATTTTTTTTAACCACTAAACTCACAATTTCATTCATTGCTTTTATTACTAAAAACTATTATTAAAGTATAGATTTGTTATAATGTTAAGTTAAAAATATCATATAACTCAAAAAAATTCAGAATTTTAAGAAATTTTATATGTTCTTAACATATTAATTTTTGGGAACAACAAATTAACATGATAATTCTGTTATAAAATCTTTTTGTTAATTCTCATCAGAAAGGTTTCATTAATTTGTTATTTTACTCTACTTGTCTTATACTTTTTTTTACGATGGTGTTTTATACATTTAAAGCATCTGAGATGCTTTACAGAGGCAACAATTACAGATGCTTTTTGAGAGTAAAAGCATCTACTACACAACCACTCCCTATGGTGAACAGAGGAGACATTTGTTGCTCTGAATAGCTCCTGCATTTTAGCAAGTGACGTTCCTGAAAAGCAACAGCATATTTGGCTTAGTAAAGAGACCACAGGAAACAACTGCTTTACTCTTCAATTTTCCAATAAAATTGAAAGATTAGGCCTAATAAGCCTGATGTGGGATGTTTAGTTATGAGAACAGCTTTGTTACTTTTGAAAATAACTTAGAAAGCGTCTCAAGTTTCTTACAGCCATTACTGTTACAGCATTTGACCATATTTACATTTCTTCAATGAAACATAAAAAGAAAAAAATTGTCTGAAATATTGATTTGATTTATTAATTTTGTGTAGTAAATAAGGTTTTTTTTTGCAGTATCCTTATTATCAAGAAAGTATGTAGTTAATTATCAGGTGCTCATGAAATTCAGTTCTGGATTTCTACACCTTATCTGTTCTTCACCTTCTGGAACTACATCTTATCTCTTCTTCACCTTACACTCCAATTTTAGGACTGAGCTCAAATGAATCTTTGAACATTTTTGGATAAGTTTTAATTAGTCATAAATATATTTAAGATATTTAAAATAATAATTCAGTATTGTGTTCTGCATATGTTTTTTGAATATTGGTCTTCAGATATAGAAATTGCATCTTATGTAGTGGCCAATTCCATCATCCTTTATGTTTGAAAAACTTTTGAAATACTGTAGACCAATATTTAAATTACTTGAACTACACAATTTAATTTTATCAATATATACAGTACAATTACACGAGCCGAACCCACATTTATAATAGATCTATAAAGATTATTAAATCTTGAATTGAATTTTTAATATCATAATAGAATTTCTAGTAATTTTTATAGTTAAGTTTTTATGATCATTTCAGAAAAGAAATGAATTTTCAGACATAAGTTCAATCTCTACAATTCTGCATTTGAAAAATGTATGCCATGTAACAATATAATTATATTTTTAAATAAATCCAATTTATATAAAGCTTTATAACAAATCATACATAACCTAGAAGAATTCCATCATTACAATTTTAACAAATAATGAAGCCCATTGATTTTAATACTAGACTTAATATGAATTTCAATCAGATTATTAGGAGTAAGTATATTAACCTTTTTTTTAGATCTGTAACTATACCACATCCATTTAGTTTTTATAAGTTTTTAAATATTTTAATTTGGGGTTTTGAAAATCTGTAGCTTGGAATAGTGCTAAATTTTTCATTGAATTAATTTAGTTTAAAATATTAATTTTAGACAACTTAAAGGAATTTTTTTTATTATTATTTTGTATTTTATAAAGGTTATTTCATAACATTTGTTCATATTCACATAACACTTTTTTTTTCAGAAAGGATATTTATTTTAAAAATAAAATTAAAAATAAATCCCATATTGCTTCGTAGGCGTAACTTTTTTTAAATAAATCTATTTGAAAAATAGAAGAAAAAAAAAGTGAATTTATATTTGAAAGAAATGACATGGATTTTTTTACTTAATAACTTTTTTAAAATATAAAAATAGTGAAAATGTTTAAAAACTAATACAATAATAAAAAGATTATTACTGTATAAAAAGTAAACAAATATAGTCAAATCAAATAGTCATGTGTTAGAAAAGTGTCTAGAGTAAGTGTAATGGTAAATCTTGAAAAAATATTAATTTTCACAGTAAAAGAATGAGATGATAATCATGTTTAAGTGTGAGGTGGGAAGTGCAATGGCCTTATACTATAAAAGAAAGGAAAGAGGAAGAAGATAAATTATGTGTGGTTTCAGTGACCATTGTATTGAATAAATAACCTTATGACAATAAAACAGGAACAGTGTTCCAGAAAATGCAACATGCTTGTTTTTGTGTTTTTTTTCATATTACACGTAGATAGTCTAAAAATATTCAGGATGACTACTCAAGTGATTAAACCTTATAAAAGTTCTTTGATTCAGGAAGGTTGAAGAATTTAAGTTGTGGTTGTTTTATATTAGAGAGTATATTTCAGTGAAACAGTAATTTTTTTTTTCTATTTCTAAAGAAATAACCTAATTTATAATAATTACGAAAAAATATTTAGATTGTCAGTTCTCTGCAGTAAATATTTAGAATTCACTTTCAGGTTCCATAAGTTTTACTATTTGAGAGTACCACTAAAATGACTGGTAAGAAAATTTAGATGAGATAATTATTTTGTGAAACTAAGGCATTTACAGTTTTGTATAATATATCAAAAATTTTCTCTAATTTCTTAAAGAATATAAATAATAGACAGTAATAATTACATTCCTACACTTGATGGCCCGGAATTGTCTAATTGTTCATTAAAGAACTAAACATATGACACTTTAAGTTCAGTAGAATCTTAAATGTTATTAAAATCATAGAAAAATTTGAATGGAGTCGTGTGATGAGAAAATAAGAATTTTTTTACCTGTAAATATATTAGAAAAGATGTAGGCTGCTATGAAGAGTTAGTAAAGGGAGCAGTTGGTAGAGATATTGGAAATTTAAATGGTGGTAAGAGAAATGTTGGCAAAGAAAGGTATTGTCAGTAGCAGTGCCTAAATACCTTTTATTATATTGCCTTACCCTGCTTTGAATAAGATGATTGAAGCTCTCATTCAAGAAACATGCCAGAACAAATCAGAATACCTACACTAAGAGAGGTTTATTGTTGTCTAATCACATTGGTTGTTCCATCCTCATAATTTAGGATTTGTTATTCATTCTTGTAAAAAAAAATGTTATTCCTAAAAAGAAAATGAACTGGTTAGAGTAAAGAGAGCTTTTTGCATAAATTTGTACTGATCTTGGGGAAGATAGTGTGAAATCCAGTTCAAAAAACCGTCCAATCACAGTTTTCATCTTTTTAAAGAGATCTGACATAGCCACTGATGACTTGCATGTGTGAGAGGATAGTGTAATTTCATCTTTCAGTATGTAAATCCCTTCTTTCAGTGTCTCTTTCCTTATTATGTAGATATAGTTACCGGTATCTAGAAGATAAAACTTCTTTTCTTAAACTCATTTGAACCAGCCTGGTGTAACAGTTTATTTTTTTGTTTAGTTCTAGTTGTATCAACAATTAAAGTCATTAGCGTAATGTAACTGTACCAGTAAATATGTAATCTTGAACAGACTTAGGCCGATTATTCTTGTGATGTGTAGTCAATTGAAACTCAACCCACAATATAGTATTCAAAACCATATAGTATTCAAAACCATATAAAAACATCAACCTTTATTAGGATTTGAACCTTCTTTCTTTGTCTGTTTAGCCTCC
>JAAAKQ030048902.1:0-16362 GCA_010016005.3 Zanna intricata | reverse complement strand
GAGAGATTGCCGTGCAGTTTTGATACACCCTGTATAAGTAAAAACATGACAGTTTTCATGGCTGCTTGATGAAGCCATTGCATTAAGCAATGCAGGGTGAAGCTTGATGTAATGGCTGCATCAAATAGCCATGCATCAAGCATGGAGCTGGGTGATGGGTGTTGCCATTTTCTGAGCCAAGAAAGTACTTCAAATATATTTTGGCATTACTTAAAAAATACTTTATTAATAAACTAACATTATTAAACTTAATTCAGTAAAAAAAATGCAATTGTCAAAAAAATTTTGCAATTTTTCCTGACTTTTCCTACCTGGGGAAATCATGTATGCGTGTGTGTGTATAAATAAATATATACACAATGTACTTCAAGAGTAAAAGTAAATAATTTTAAAATTGATTCTACAGCTTGAAACAAGAAAAAAAATACAAATGTATGTCCAAAAATGCTTTGTTATTGACTTACAGCTAGGGAAAAATTTCACCTGAGTTTCAGAAAGCAGGTCCCAGAACTGTATCTCCCATAGTTTTTATGATTTCAAACATAAAACCGAAAAATTTGGTGGTAAAACTTTTTATTTTTTTTTTTTTAGATTTAAAGTACAAAAAGTTTATTAAAAAATCAACTTCTAAAACTAAAAGCAAAACAGAACAAAAATTTCACTATGACCTCATCTCAACAGAGGAACTGAAATCTAGGTGAAAATCCTGTATAGGATTCGTATCTGAGACCTCCAGAAGCAAGTCCAAAACGCTACCACCAAAAATTATTTCTGTTTTTCCTGAATCACTCTTTGTACATATATATACATATATGCCTAGTAATTAGTTTTATTTATTAATAGAAAGTAATAATAAATAAAGCTGAAACCACTGCTGGCTCACTGATGATTTGTTTATTTTTTTAAAGAAACTTTCCTGAAGATAATCCTCAGGACAGGTTTTTTCTTCAAGCAAAACCTAATTTTCATAATGACATTCTTTTAAAAAAATTGCATTTTACTGAAAATTATTATTTCTTAACATGCCATCATCAATTCTTTTATAAAGAACATTTTTTTTTTAGATTTTTCAAGAACATTTTTTAAATCACAAAAACAACAAAAATAAATATTCTAATGATAAAAATTTCTACATTTACAAAATCCCCATATTACTTGTTTGAATACTTCTAAATTATCAATTGAATTTTATATTATACACATTCATTATAAACAATAAGCTTTGTAGTCCCTTCTCTATTTAAATAGATAGAGTCTATCTATCATTTAGTTTATTAGTCTTTAAAGAGTAACAGAGGTTTATTATGCTGACCTCGTTTATTAAAATGAATGCTGATAATATAATTCAATTGAAAGGAAGAATTAGACGAAAGCAATTCAGTTTTTTTTTTTTAATTATTATTATTATTATTGTTATAATCTAGACATATATATATAAATAAGTAATTTCAGTAAAATGTAATTTAAGTAAAATATTACTTGGTTTTATTGCAGTTGAAAGGATTTATGTACAAATATAGAGATAAGGAAATAAGTATAAATAAATGTTCTCAATGAATTTACATCATTATTAAGAAGTGCAAAAATGTGATGGATCATAATCAATGTGTAAATGTGTGACACAGATAGATGAGGTTATAATAAAAAGATACTATTACTACCAAATACAATATAATTAATTATTAATAACTAACTGGTAAGCCAGATATTCATAACTAACAATGCTCTATATTAAATTAACAAAGAATATAAGACAATTCTAACATGTGTCATCAGTCTCATAGGTAAACAAAATTCACGCACAAGAATTTCTCAGAATAATCAAAGAAAAACACAAAATTCTACACCAATCAACAGAATAAATTTTCTAATACTTATAACTTATTCTTCAAGCACCTCATGAACTCTTATAGGAGTTTTAACTCTTACTGGATTATTCTGTAAAATTTTTTTTCTAACGTCACTTATAATGGAAAAGAAATGGAATGACAACATGGATATTTATTTATTTTTTAATAAATTTTTAAAACAGACAATTAATAAATAGTATAAATAGAATAATTTAATTAAAACTGATATACAAGATTTTAAGAGCAACTATATTAAAGATTTTTAACTGTTGGAAGCATATCGATATTAATAATAAACACGACAAGGATATCTTTATTTAATCATTTGCTTTTGAAAAATACACACTAATATGAGAAAAAAATTACTTTACTTATAATCATATTTAGCAATCTGCAACATATAAACAAGACATAATGCTATATATGAACCTAATATAATAGATGATGAGTTGCAAAATGTAAATGTAACCATCAGTAGTATAAATGAAATTCAGAAATAGCAGAAATGAAGAACTAATAAATTAAAGAACCTACAGCAATACGGTTTTTCATGCAATATTAAGTAAATAATTTTCAACACTGTAAAACAAAGAGCAGTAAAAAATGAGAAAAAACATTTAAATTAACATATATAAAGATACATAAAACTTATAAGAGGAAAGCAAGTTTAATTTATTATTAAATAACAACCGATGCAGTAGCACGATTTAAAAATATTCTACTCAATAAACCAACAAGCACTTTTATATGGAAATGAACTATGAAATTTTCAGCTGATGGTACCATAGTAAGTTTTCACATATTAGTGGAATGAAATACTTAGAACAACAGAAAATATGAAAAAAAAAAAAGAAACAAGCAAAAAATGAATGTTAATAGTGAGACTAAACATTTTATTTCATGAAAGTTATACTTCTCAACTAACAACTCACTACTGTAACAGTAGAAGGCGTACTCTTTACCATTCAGCTAACTAAGAGCCACAGGAAAAAATGTAGTTGATTATTTCATCATATTGACGATACACATAAAGATCATTAAGTAACATTCAGTTCTTTATCAATATTGCATTAATAAATAAAACATACAAACAAAAAGATAGCAGAATCTAATTTTTGTAAAGTAAGGTAAACTGATGAATGAATGGTTGTAACAAATTATTGATATGTGAACTTTAAGAATGTATGTTATATAATAAAAAAGACATAATATATTGGCTATCCATAACCAAAATTTTTATATGTAAATTCATTCTTATCACATTATAAACATTTCAATTCAAGCACACTCAAAACATAAACAACTGTTCTAAATCAATTAAAGTTTAATACAATCAACCCACATAAAATTAAAATTCAACTATGTAATTTAACTTTGAAAATCAATTATGAAATGTAACAAAAAAAAAATTATATAAAGATTAGAAATGGGCAATTCAGTCAAAAATGAAACTATAAAAATTATAACTTTTATTTCAAATAATTATTTCATGAAATAATTAATAAGAACTATAAAACAAAATATCAATGTTGTTTTGTAATACCTAAAATCTGAATTATTTAATAATGAAAATCTTCAAACAAACCTGATTTTACATATTGCACTGTTCACTTCGTCTTATGAACAACGTGTGAAATTTCTAGCAGTAAAAAAAAATGTGAATGGAATTCTAATCTTGGACCACTCAATTAAGAAAGTATACTATTAAATAATAATCTGAGAAGTAAAATAATTTAAGGGTTATTTAATAAGTAATCAGAAATACCATATAAGAATGCAATTGAGACAGAACCCATTTACTCATACTGATCATCACATAAACTGATGCCTAATTATAGTCACCCTACTCTTTAATAATGAGTAAGACAGATTTTATACTAATTTTTCCTCCTAATACCTGAGTTAGAAATTCTCCATTCGAGTTGAAAACTTTCCAAGACCTGAGTTAGGAAATAACCATTGAGTAGAATAATTTCTGAAAAGAAATTATCTTTTTGTTTTGTACAGCTTTTGTTTTACATTAAATTTATTTATTAGATAAATTATACAGGGAAAAAACTTGTAATTTCATGGTTTTGAGTACATTAAAAGTAAGTTGTTCATTTATTGACGCATATTTTGCAACTGATCTATAAGAACGGAAACTAAAAAGGCATACTATGAAGCAACTATGATAAAACAGATCATAAACGACACTTAACAAAAGCAGTCACGTATAAGAAAAATTCTACAGCTACAACATAATTCAGCATATACCAGAATTTAATAAATTTTCTTTAGTAAAAGTAATTCATACTTTTTTAATATAATTTGTAAAAACAGAATATTGCCCAAAACCTGAGTAAGTGAAGAAAAACGTTTAAATATAGATTTTTTTCTTCAAAAAATCTTCTTGAATCATGTAAACTATAATAAACCTTTGTTGGTTCAGATTCTGTATTTTTTGGCATGTTTTAAATGACAAAAAAGAAATTTAAATTTTTATATTAAAGTTTTTATAATTCTTTATTCCAAATTTCTCCAGTTTATTTTGTTGAATATTCAATTAAAAGATTTAAAAAGCTGTCGATCTCTTAGTTCACTATTCATCACCTTTCTCACAACTGTAGATGTTATGAGGAAAGTAAAAAATTTGAATAAAAAATAAATATTTGCTTTAGATAGCAAATGTTTTTAAAATACATATATATACACGTTTAGAATCTTTTGTGTATAATTAAATTACTAAATGTAATGTAAGCAATACAATTAAAACTAAACATAATACATTACTTTATATTAAACAGAGGAGATTTATTACACAACTTTTTTTAAAATAACCATCCTATCTGATATTCTTGGGAAGAAATTAAGATATAATGTAATTATATTTCATTATATCTTACTACAAGAACGATAACTCATTACCTATAACAAAATTTGGTTTTGAAAATATACTCCTAATTTATCATCTCTACATTTAGGTTATAGAACATTGTTAAGACTGCATTCATTAATTTTTCAAAATAAGTGATACTAATTTTTCATAAAAATATATACTCATCAAAAAGGATTTTTGAAAGAGGTGAATAAAGAACAAGCTCCAAAAATGATAGCTACAAACAATGATTTCCAAACTGAGAAAATAACTCACCATCAAGCATGGGTAATAATCTGTTTTCATTAAATACTACTGATGCTAAGCGACAGTGGAATGATTTGTCATCTTGATACTCATGATGTTTCTTCTTAAAAGCTAAGGAAAACTGGGAATAGAGGAAAAGAAAATGCAGCTCTAAGCTATGAAAAACAGTTGTTTTGCTATCAATCAAACAGAATTCATTTCATTAGACTCTGGCAGAAACCCAAAACATGTCACACTTTTGGGAAAACAAGACAAAAATAATAATAACAAGAATAGACACTGCTTGTCAACAAAGAATTTAAAAGAATGCCACATTATGTAGGAGTAATGGGTATTAGTAAGATGAGTAAAAGAGATACTGGACATATCTAAGGTAGTAGTAGAGAACATACAACTTAAAAATGTATAATGAGTACATGTAGAACATATGCAGGGATTCGGATATTATTATAGTTGGAAATCAAATCATTTGGTAAGAGAAGAATTTAATACTTTCACACTATAACTATAACAGGTCTGAGGAAGCCTCAAAATTTGCCATTCTGCAGAAAGAATATATGATAAAACAAGTAGTAATTAATAAACAATATGCAAGTTAAAATTTTTTTGTGATAATTCTAATCACATTAAAGTACAAACCACACACTTTGAAGTACTATAGAAAATAATAACTTAAAAAAATAATTTTTTTCTAATTGAGCATCATTTTAATGCATTAAATCAACAGTTTTTACCATTTGCTGATGTATTATTCATCTTATCAGTAAATAGCACCAGTTACTTAAGAACTGGTGATGAAGTGGTAATTTTTTTGCAAAATCAGTCTAAATAACTACACCCTATGTTGCATTCATGCATATAACTCCATCAACATAAGTCACATGAATATACAGAACAATATACTTCCTAAACTACAAAAAAGGTGTAGTTTCACTTGTCAAAGCTAAAAAGAAGTAAAGGAAAAATCAGTCAACAAGTGTATATTGTCAATGTTTTGAGGTCAATTAAACAATTAGTTGAGCAGTGGGTTAACGTACACAAAAAAATTAATAAAATAAAAAGATCACAATAAATCATTTACAATGGCTAAAAAAGATATATCAACAATAACAGCTCACAAAATTTCAATGTAAACATAACGTTATAATATTAGAAAAAGGATTATTTGTTTTCAAAATCCAGAAGTGAAAACCTATGATTAACAAATATATGAGAACTTGTACAAAGTGTTGGGAGAAGGATAACAGTGCATTTCAGACGACTGATTATAATAACATTCAATAAACAAGAGAGTTATAACTAATTACACTTCTATTAAATAATACTCACCCCATTGATGGGGGTGGGCCAGTTACTCTGACTAGAGGTGGAGGTTGAGGAACCATCTGTGCGGCTTGAGACATTGAATGTGGCTGTAACAAAGAAAGGTTACAAAATATATTACAAACAATCTTAATCATATATATATATATATATATAAATGGGTGCAAAACAACCAAAGCAGTTGGTAGGGATCGCCGGCCTCCGTGGTCGAGTGGTAGCGTCTCGGTCTTTCATCCAGAGGTTCCGGGTTCGAATCCCGGTCAGGCATGGCATTTTTCACACACGCTACAGTTCATTCATTTTCATCCTCTGATGTATGTAATACTTAATTGTGGTTCCGGAGGTTAAAAAAAAAAAAAAAAAAAAGTTGGTAGGGATCAATGCTCAGACGAGCAGTGGTGGGAGTAGGCAGGTGCATATGGTCTCCCACTGTTCCATCAATGACCCCATTTCAGTAATTAACATGGTTTGTAGCAGAGCACATCATGGCTTTGCCAACAACCAAACTGCGATTGCAATGCAAATAGCTGGTTATATAATGCAATTACAGATTGTAATCTGATACTGCATTATAACCAGTATGTCACCATTTGATAAAACAATTTCTTTTGTAAAATTACACATTAGAAAATGATTATGTACACTAAAACCAGAATTACCATGCAAAGTCCAAAGTTGAACAGTTTTGTTTCAAATAAGGGCAATTTCACAATTCATCTTATCACATTCTGCTTACACACTCACCACAAATATCAGTTAATAACTACAGCACAATGAAACAAACTAAAGAAGCAAAAGTTTTATTTAAACTAGCAAATGTATGTATAATAAGAAACACAAAGTTAATATGCATATTAAAGAAAGAAAAAAAAGGTAAAAGAAACACACCAACCTTAAAATGACAAAGGTTAGAAAAAAGCAAAAGTAGATGAAGTAAGATAATTAATCAACAGATGAAGTTTACAGTTATATATACTAAAAGGATAATTACCTGTTTTTTTTTTTTTTTGTTTTTTTTAATGCATGAGAAATTTAATTATTTTGCCATAATTTATATTTCACAAAAATTATACAACCTGCTAACTGAATGCAGAACAAGGAAGTTAGCAGATATTACCCAAAAGTCTTATTAAGACTGAACACAAATTTTAATACAATTTATTTTTTTACCACTCTCATATTTAAAAATAGAATAAAAAATCTAACATTAAAAATATCATTTGCTAACTTTTCATATAAATTAGCATATTTTACCTTGAAATCTTAAGTAATAAGTTTTGAACATAAGATTAGTCATAACTTACAAAAAAAATTTCATGAAATGAAATTTAAAAGATATCAAACATTCTCAAAATTTCAGTGCATTTCCTATTAAAAATTATTAATTTTTTTTCAAAAACAATTTAAAATTTTGTTTAAAACCTTCTCATTTTTTTTTTTTTGTTTGGAAGCATTTTAAGTGATTAAATGTAAAGAAACAATTTTAACCAAGATTAGACCAGATTACACAATATATTATGTTCTGTTAGGAAATTTCATATTTCAATGGAAACCTGTTTTTATCAATAATAATGCTATTTCTTAATAATATATTTAATCAATTAACCAGACAGGATATGTTCTCAAAATTAGGAAAAATAGAATACTTTTTGATCGAGCAACTGCAGGCCAAAATAAATTGCAACAGATCTATTTCCAAGAAAAATAATAATGAAACAAAGATGTGTAAGGCATAGTAATTGCCAGTTTTTCTAAGGTGATTGCTGACTGTCCAAGATAATGCAATTATGATGTCATTTCTGAGAGGATACTTAATGTAGTGAAAAAGTCCAAGAAATCTTCTGTCTACACCTTGTTTTTTTTAATAAATAGATAAATCTTTCTTAAATTCAAATAAGAAAAATGAATCAGTCATTATTTACTATTAAATAAATTTATAATTTAAATGTTCTTTTTTTGCCAAAAAAAAAAGAAATTAAGAAATCATTATGTAAAACAAGTGGCTTTCTTTTTTCTACTTTATTGCAATTTGAAAATAAAAGTAACTTATTTTCAAAGTTTTCAAATTAAAATTTATATTCAAATATTGTAACTAACAAAACAAACTAATCAGCAGTTTTTGCATTATTTAAATTAAATCATGTGGCCTAAGATTCTTACATTAAATAATGTACTTTAACAATCTCCTAAATAAATTTCATTGAAATTGTTTTAGAAAATAATTTATTTTTTTCATAGTAATCAATAAAATTGATCAATCAATGACAAAAATGAAACCTAGGAATTCTGATCTTAATTTAATATGCGACATAATTAATTATTTACTCAATTAACCTTTATAACAATCAATTAATTTTGATAAAATCTTCTTTAAAAAATTAAATAAAGAAAAGCAACTCCTGATTACTAACTAATTTCACATTAGTCCTCTTGACATTCTTTTGTCTTGAGGCAAACAAAAAAAAAAACCCCATTCTCAATGTTCTCACCTTGTTTGGTAATTAATGTACCAAGTTATTAGCTACTTTTTTCAAGGGAGAAAAGAAAAATATTTAGAAATAATTATTAAAAATAAAATCATTATTATCATAAATGAATTTAATAGTGATATTTATAAATAAAAGTGTGCTATGATTTGTATCAAGAGTGATAATGTATGTATCGCTATGTGTTGTAAGAAAATGATGAGCTAGTATCTTTTTTACGGGTAAAACCACAAAGTAACAGTTAAAAACATATTATATATTGAATTTTAATATTCCTTTCAGTAATAGATTTTCCTTTCTGATGTTTTTTTTCAAAATATGTTTTCTTCAATACCTAAGAGGATTACTTTTTATTACTTTACCCATTAAGACCATTTTTTTGTTTTTTTTTTTTTGTTTAATAATGACCATAACTGTAAAATTGTTGATACAAAAACATCCAATTCACAAGAATGAAAAAAATTTAATTTTGAAACAGTTAATAGGTTATATTTTTAGATTAACATAAATACTGATCAATCACAAATTTGTATAAAAATATTCTAATTGACAGTTGAAGTAATAAATCATATTGGAAGTGTTTTAAGACCAATTTAAATAATATGAAATGTTTCTATGATAATCCCTACGAATTTTTAATTTTTATGATAAAATAGAAAAGACAAATTATGCATTTAAAATAATACAACATATATTTGAATTAATGCCATAAAACTTAAACATGTTTTGAAATTTGTTTAGGTCACTCATTCTTTACTAAACTTATTAATAAAGGAGAATCAGTCTGAATAAGAAAAACTGTTTTTAAACTAGACAGATAATTAAATTCATTAGCAGAAGGAAGTAACGCAACACATCCATGTCGACTGAAAGTTCAATAAAACTGATCAGTGTGGTGGTAAATAAATTTTACCTGGAAAATAGTTAGATTAAAATGCTTTACACTTTTTGAGGAGCTGTTTTTAAAATAAAGTTCCAAAGTTTAAACTAAAATTATTTCAGCTTGAAAATTGTATTCTGTAATTTCCTCATACAATTTGATGTAACAAATTGAAATTAAAAAAAAATTTTTTTTTTTCTTTATATTATTTCATAAAATAATTTTTTTAAGTATATCACAATGATTTAAAGAATATATAATGAAATTTCGAGTTCATGTATGTGTACATTCATGATCAAAACAAGTCGCTTCCAACAGCAACATGTCATCATCTTCAAGAAAAAAATTCCACACTTGATGCCCTCATCCCTAAATCAATATGTGGTTATATTGATTTCCTATATTTCAACTAGACTGGGCCACTAGCAAAGACTGTGACTCCTAAAAAAAAACACCTTCTGTGTTTTGCAGTCTGCTTTAAGTGTGAATCTGTAGTTTCAGTTCAACATGAGTTCTGTAGGAATTTTAATTGCGATTCTTCAAGTGACGATTACATTTGTTGTCAATGGCATAATGCAGTTTGAAACGACTGGATTGGATGTATGTAAGATTGAAGTATAAGATGTCAAAAGAAAATCTGTCCAGTGATGAAACTGTAGAACGTTTTAAGGGAATGCTTACATATGCATCCACACCATGTTTAATGATGAGTCAACATTTCATCCTAGTGGAAAAGTTAATACACATAATGACTGTGTTTGGAGGGGGGATCAGACAACCCCCATAAGGGTAAGAGTTTCCCATGAACTCTTACAATATTAAAAGGAAATCCACCACATAAAATGTTTTCTGTGCAATATCCCAATAGAAAGTTTACAGGCCATTCTTTTTCCTTTCTTCTTTTCTTTTTTAGCAGAAAAGTTTCTTATTTAGATATGCTATGAACATAGCTCTTTCCTCATTTGCAAGGCATAACAGAGAATTTCACTTAGCAACAAGATGCACCTCCACACTGGCATTAACTCTATACAGAATTGGTTGAATGTTGTATTCCCCAACTACTTTTTTTTTTAACCTCTGGAACTACCATTAAGGTATATCTTCAGAGATGAATAAATTGTAGTGTGTGTAAAAAATGCCATGCCTGACTGGGACCTCCGGAACTACTGAATTGGTCGTCATGGACCTGATGACAGAGCTTATTTGCAGAGGCCTCCACAGTCACCAGATCTAATCCCATTGATTTTTTACTTGGTTATAGAAAGGATCATGTGTTTTTGAGTAATCATGAGTCTCTGCTACCTATAGATATTTCCAATTTGAGGCATAGAATTGAAGCAGCTGTTGCTCCATTATTCCAGTGATGCCAGTAAAGTATGGACAAACTCTCCTATTCATTGGATATGATGAAACATGTTCACATTGAAAACTTCAAAACCAGTAAAAGTTACTCTTTCATTTTATTTGTGTATCATTACTGTAAATCAAAGTTAGGATATTAAATAGCTGTAAAACTCTGATATTATTTTCTGTATACTCTGTATAACAGATTAAAGGAAAGAAAGTGTAGGATATATTTGTAATTAAATGAAGATGCAGTAATAAAAAACTGATCATTGGTAATAATGGATTACAAAGAAACAATAGATATACAAATACAAACTTGTAAAAATCTTTTCTAAGATTTCCAAAAGTTACTGTTTAAAGTTACAAATCAATAAATTTATAGTTTGCAAAATACTGATTTTAGAAGAGTAAAAGCTAAACAAAATTACATTAATTTAATGTGAGAGTGCTTTAACATAAAAAAAATTAGATTTTTCTGAACAATTCCAAAATTTAAGTGTGGGCTTTCCCAAGTGGTTAAAAATTCAATCAAAAAGAAAAAGCACTAAGATTTCTTTTTCAAATTTTTTTTTTAATCTGCATTTACCAGATTTATTTTAAATTTATTGTTTAAATTTTTCATTATAAGGATCATTTACTTAGTGCACAGTTCTTAAATTACAGGATTTCTTATGAAAAATGAATGAATGTAGAGAAAATAAAAATCACAAAAAGTTAAAAGAATTTTATAAGCAATTAGTTACAGTTAAAAACACAAACTTAATCACTTACAAAGTCAGGATACCACCACTGCTAAACTTCCTTGTTCATCAACCAGAGGATTTTTTTTTGCAAAAAATTATTTTGGTAAAAGTAAAAAATTAAATTGTAAAATTAACTTAAAAAATAGTTAAGTATCTATTTAGAATAAATATTTAATTCTCAATTTTATCAACTAACTGAATGTGTATTATGTATAGATTATTCTATGAAATAAACAAATGCAAAAAAAGCAATATTTATCAAAATTAAAGTGAGTGGGTATTTTATTTTACAAACAAGAAAAGTTTTCCTTAAAATACTGTTTGCTCTCAGACCTCTGCTCAGTCAGTGAAAACTGCAATGAACAGAGGGGCCAAATGTTCGTCATTTTCTCAAAACATGAGAATATGTGAGCAAGGATAATTTACATCATCGAGCAAACTTAACAAACACCTTTAAGATGATAATGAAAGTATAACTATGATATAATTAATGAATCTTATCAATTTCAATTTGAAAAACAAAATGAAACATTGACCATAAACGAAACATGAATTAAACATAACTGAAATGTGTGTTTTTCATATTTTATAAGTAAAATGATTACAACATAAGGAATTGCAGAAATGGTTACTAGAGAGTAACAGGGTGCGTTAAGTATGAAGCTATACCATTTGGGGGAGGGAACAACTATTACTTTTTCTGCCACCAACTTAGTTTATAATAAATTAGATGTTATAGTACTACTATAGGACATCATAAAAGAATGGTGGGGCTTAAGGTATACCTTAAACAAAACTGATAATTAATAAATTTTATCTCACCCTATCCACAAATCATTACTGCAATTCTTTATTCAAAGCTTGGCTAATGAATGCATTAAAGTGCAAGGTGTGCCATCTGTTGAAAATAAACAATTTTGAGTCCATCCATTTAAGGAAAGCAATAGTTGCTTAACATTTAAAAACAAACATTTCCATTAATAATCCTTCCAACTAAGAAAAATTATCCAATAATGATTTTTCATTAAATCTATACAAACATTTAATTTAGAAGTGTGTTGCAAGTTTTAATTTTCATTCATTCTAAAAAACTGAGAAAGTTAAGAAAAAATGTTAAATATGTTAAAACATAAATTTATATGAATCGCCTACCTACAGAATCTAGGAATACCTTAAAGGTACAATAATCAGTGAAGGAAAAATCCTGATATTCTTCTGTCGGTAGTAGAGAAGGCACAATGTATATATAAACAATTGCTAGTAAATATAAGCAGCTAATGAATGAAGAGACTGAGCTATTCTCAAGTATAAGACCTCTATTACAAGTGCCAACAGTCTCCACCAAGGATAGTGAATGGAGTACAGAACACTCTATTGTTCTGAGGGTAGAAAATAGCCCCTAAAAACCCCACTAGTATATAGAAGGCAGAAAAAACCACTTATTAGAGATATTAGTGATTTCTTGCATTACACTCTAATGCTGGCTTCTTCTGTTAAATGTTCAATAGTTAAAAGAGCTTCACACTTAGATCTTCAGGAGAAGCAACAAAAGTTGAAGGACCATCAGAATACAGAAACTTGAAATTCAAGACTTGTTACAGGAAGGAAATTTAAAGAACCTCAAGAATGAAATGGATATTTAGAACTGAGTGAAGTAAGGTGGAAAAAGGGTGAAATGAAAAGCAGAGACTCTGCCACATTCTATTCTGAAAAAAAGAAAGGAAAATAGAAATGGCAATAATTATGACAAATGAAGTAATAAAACAGATCCAGAAATTATTTTATAGTAGAAGTGAATATGCCAACATCAAGTTATGAAGGAAAAAAAAGACACTGATGAGCTGAAAATGTAATTAAAGTGTAAAAAGTACTGCTGTAAGATACTGATGGGGGACTGGAATACTGTGATCATAGAAGGTGAAGAGGAGGTTAGTGTGGTAGAAAAATTTGGCTTAGGAATAAGGAATAGAAAGAAGAAAAGGGGTAGAATTTTGACAAAATAGAAATTTATTCATAATCAACTCTTGGTTTAAAAAACCATAAAAGGAGGAGATACACATGGGTACCCCTGAAAACAAAACTCAGTGTCAGATAGGCCATATCTTAGTTGATTAAAAATATAGGAATGCTGTGAAGAGAGCCAATGGAATTACCCAAGTGCAGAGATATCAATAGTGATCCTGTGCTAATATTATGAAAATCACAATAGCTTTAAAGAAGAAAAGCAAAGTTAGTTAAGAAATGGACTTAGAAAAGTTGAAGAAATTGGATGAGAAACTATGCAAGAAAAACTAGCTGCAGCAATTAAAGAAAGCAAAAAAAAAAAGAAAGGAAATGTGAACATAAGAAGACTTGGATGAAAATAAAAGATCCTATGGGAAAAAACAACAGGGGAAGAAGTAGGCTATTACAAGGGAAACAGCTAAAAAAAAAAAAATGGGTAACAACAGCTGGCTCTCTTCACAGCATTCCTATATTTTTAATCAATTAAGATACGGCCTATCTGACACTGAACAACAGCAACCATGGCTAAAGAAAATGAAAAAAGGATGGTAAAGAATAAAACAGGGGAAAATGAATAAGTGATGCATTACAAATTTAACAAAGAGTTACAGAGGGAAACACAAAAAACTGGGGAAAAGTGGTTGAAGGAAAAATATAATGATATTAAGGTTCTAGGAAATAAATGACAATACAATATGATATATAGGAAAGTAAAGAGCATCACATGGGATAAATGGAAGGGAATGATAAAATGAGAAAAACTGAGGATAAACATGGTAATATGTTATATGAGGAGAAAGATGTTAGAAATACATATGTATGTATGTACATAACAAGAGAGAAACCTAGAGAACTAAACTTAGAAAAGGAATGGGATTTAGCTGAAGAGTATAAAAGTGCAGAAAACAATTAAAGAAATTAAAAATAAAAAGTCGGCTGGAACAGATGAAATTCCCATAGAATTTTATAAATGCATAAATGAGGAAGAAATGGAATAAATAGTTGAACCATGATAAACAGTATGAGAGAATGGCCTGAAGACTTTGTGAAAACAAAAATGACACCAATAATGAAGAAAACTGGTACCAGAAATTGTTCAGAACACACAAGTTTAATAGCTTATGCTGATAATACATGGTTAATGGTCCTAAACCAGAGTTTGGTAAGAATAATGACAGAGAATGCAGGAGAGGAGTAGTTTGGTTACAGAAAATGGAAAAGAACCAGAGATGCCATCAGGTTTCTACGGATGGTTGGAAAGGGATATTTAGTGAGGAAGAGGATTGTGTCTACATTTAAAATAAATTTAGAGAAGGCCTTTGAGAGTTTCAAACAGGAAAAAATGAAGGAGATTCTTAAAGAGAAAAAATGAAAATGGAAAGACAAAAGGTTAATTAAAAAATTATACATGAGACAAACAGCAGCAATGAAAGTAAGTAAGCATATGACTGATTCAGTTAGATAGTTTGCAGTGTTGGTTAAGGATGTTGCCTCTATCTGATATAGTTCAACATTTATATTGATATGATAAGAAACATATTACAAGAAACAGAAGGAATAACTATAATGGACAAAAAAAAATAATAAGCATAAGGTTGACTCTTGAAATGGTAATTCTAGCTGATGGCATACAGGTGCTTCAGAGATTGTCAACAGCCCTGGAGGAAGGCATGAAAGAGCATGGAATGAAAATGAATATAGGAAAACTATAGAGTAAATAACAAGCATTTGTGGAAGAACAATTGAAGGAAGAATAAAGAAGTAAAAATATTACAGATATTTAAATCTACAGTGACAGAAGACTGAAAGAGCACAATGGAATAAGAGAAAGAATGGCAATGACAAAGGAAGCCTTCAGTTAAAAAAAAGGAAATTCACATGTAGCAAAAATCTGGTCTTAGGAAGAGGTTAGCCAAATGCAGCCAGATATGAAGTATCTTGTTAAATGTAGTGAAGCATGGATGATGATCAAGAGGAGAGAAAATGGATTGAAGCTTTTGAGATGTGAATATGGAGAAGGATAAATGAATAAAGTGAGGAATGAGAAAGTACTGAACTGGACTAAAGAAGGAAGAGTATCTATGCAGGAAAAAGAAACTCTATTTATTAAGTTAAATTGTCTACATGAAACTAACCTTAACTACTTTGATTTCACTAAAAATATTAAATAACATGCTATATAAAGATATCATCAATATAATGATATACTGATATCATCAATCACGAATATGGCGGAAGACGTAGAACCGCCTGATAAAGTCGCTCGTAAAGATTTTAAGTGTCATCCAAAACAAAAAGTTAACTTTGTTGTTTGCTTAGTTTGTGAAGAAGTGTTTCACCTAAGTGATTTTAACAGATTAAAAAATGTTAAATTTCTAAGTGATATTTTCGTTATATGCAACTGCCATAACGACCTAACCTCAAAATTGAATGAAGTCTCACTAACTAATGAATTTAGATATATAATTTCTGAAATAAAAAGCAATGAACATAAAAGGGCAATTAAAAAATTTCAAAATGATGTTGATCAATCTCTCTCATTAACTAGAATCAATCCTCATGACTTAACTGCATTAAGTGAAGAAGAACCCGACATCAAAGCTAT
>JAAAKQ030048880.1:0-16364 GCA_010016005.3 Zanna intricata | reverse complement strand
TGTTTATCCTCCGGAACCACAGTTAAGTATATATCTTCAGAGGATGAGATGAGTGAATTGTAGCGTGTGTGAAAAATGCCATGCCTGACCGGGATTCGAACCCGAAAAAAAAGGATCTGTTTTCAACTTGTTTCACTTAAAAAATAAAATTGATATAAATTCAAACTCGTGTTTGAGTTCTATTGTTCGGCGTGAGTTCTATTGTAATTGAATTTTTCTATTATTTATGTTCTCTTCACTTCAAGCTAAAATAATTAAGTCAATAAAATTTTTTTTTTTTGTTAGTAATCAAACTTATTATTTTTTTTAAACAACTTAGCTGAGATAACAGATATTCTTTGTTTTTTATTTATATTAATAATAATAATAATAATAATTTTATCTTTATATACTGTTAATCGTCCTATTTTTTACTTGGAAGATTAAAATATCGTTCTTAGTAACAAAACAATTAACTGGGGTTTTTAAAATTCAATTAAGTACATTTTCTTTCAAACTTCATGTTAAATAATAAGAGACCATGAGGTAGATATTTATGTTCTAATTTTAAGTAAATTTAGTTGATTTCGTCAATAACGACTTTATTGCCATTTCTAACTGTAAAATTGGATTTTAGTCATACATTTCAATGTACATATTTTTTAATTACAATGCAGCCGTAAATGAGTTTAGTTAAAAACTGTATATATGTTCCATAATGAGTTCAATTAAAATTCGTTAATCTAATGTTATGAAAGTTTAAATTACAGAGTTTCTTTCAAAAATAGGATTTTTAAAACGCCAATGGCTAAACCTATTTAGAAGTTAACTAACTTAACGTAGATAAAACCTAATGTAGAGAATTAACGTAGGGAAGTTAACTAATTTCCCTACAAAAGAACAGAAGTAAAACTGAAGGCGTATTGTTTGAGGGAAAAAGGAAACTTAAACCAAACTGTAAGAACTGTAAGTTTCAAACCAAACTGAAAAAACACAGAGTAGAATAGGATACCTTAGTTTAGATTTCTGTGTCAATGGGCTTTAAACTAATCAGAAACCAGCCTACTTGTAATCGATAAATGTTTAATAATTGTTAAATAACGATTTGTAATTTATCAAACAATAAATTAGTTCTCTGTATGTTGTGACATCGCTTGCTTCTGTTACGTTTTGAGCTTGGTAATTGTTAGTATAGTCACTGTTCCTGTTAAAATTACAACGAAATGAATTATTTATTTCAAAAGTGAGTTCCATACTCCTTTTACAGGTTCTTAGAATGGAGTTTGAAGAGTCTATTTGATAAACTCTTCATCATGGATCATTTTCTTCTGGATGGACTAGGAAGTCATGCTGTATCTGTTATAACAACAGAGTTTTTGATATATAAGAGATTTTGAAAAACGGGCTTCCACATACTCTTACAGACGACCACAAATGAGTTTATCTGATAAATCCTTCCTTATTTTTTTAAATTCTTCAAAAGGGGGAAAGTAATTTTAATGTAATTTTTTATCATTCTCTGATATTTGTTTGATTTTACTAATTTTTTTTTTGGTATTTTTTAAAATCGGTATATGAAGAGATAAGGTTTGTAAATAATTATGTTTCTGTATTTATACTTAAAGTAATCCGAAAGGTATATGATAATATTGTTGAATTTAATATAAATATAATTATAAGGAAAAAGGGCCAAGTAAGAAAAATACTTCAACACAAACAAATTCTTTAAAATTTTAACATCACATTGCATTCTCATGTGACATATTAGTATTTATTACAATTTTCACATTCAGAAATATTTTAAATTATTTGTATGCAATCAATTTATTGTAAATGTTATAATTTTTTGTTTTTTAATATATCTCTTAATATGAAGTATTTTTGTAACGCAGAGAAGTACTACGGAGAGAACATTTTTCTGTTTTTTTGTAAATGAAAAACGTAATACTGTAACAACTTTTTGAATTCCTATAAATATTTGTATACAAAAAATTTAAAGAAAAGATTTTTCCGGATAAATAAAAGTTTTTAATACCTAAATTTTGTTTTGAGAGAAGAAAAACAAATTAACCAAAAATAAAATAAAGCATTATTGTATGGTGAAATAACAGGAAAAATGTAATCATATATAATCTTTGCCAGCGTTTCAAGAAATTTTTCTTCATTTTTGTTAATGAATGCATTTAAAGATTTTCAAATAGACCTTATGGTCACTTATAGATCTTAAGGTTAATTAAGCTTCTGGAGAATAAAAAAATACATAAAAATTTATAAACAGTGGCCCGTCTCTTATATCTTTCAAAAAAAAAAGAGAAAGAAAAAAGACTAATGGATGGATATTCTCTTCTCTTTTTGTTAAAAATATAAATTTTACCAGTAAATGCTATAATATTGCAAACTATATTCACTGTTAGAGAATCAGAATCTGGTAAAACCTGTTTAAATCATTAATTATACCAGATAATAGTTTATTCAGCTGGAAAATTGCTAGAATTGCTAGAAAATTTACTGCATAATAACCTAATTACAAAAAAATAAATAAATAAAAAACAGGTTTATCAGGAATTTTATTGTTTAGTTAAGCCAATTTATTAATAAAAAATCTTACTTCAATCCTTACCTAATCTCGTATATTATATACCTTTTGTCTTTTAATTTATACAACTCCCCCCCAAAAATTCTATCCTTATTATTTTTAAGAATCTAAGGACCGTTAATTAAGAAAGAAAAAACTTATTAATTAAATTTTTAAAATAATTTTACATCTTTTTTTTATTTTCTTTTTAATTTTTTACTTTTAAGAACATTAGAAAATATTTTTGTAGTCATACGCATTTCATAAATAAACCATGAAATTTTTTACACAGTTTCTAACCAAAATTAATTTGCGAGCTTTTGTTACAGATCAACCGGATCCAATTTAATGAATATAATACTCTTTTCGGTAGGTGGGAAAAATATGAGCTCTACTATAATTTTTATCCTTCTTACCTTATAGATAGCTAATATTTAATTTTATTTATTATCTTTTTAATTTAGGAATTCTTCGAATTTTTTTTCCAAAAGTTTATCTTTTATTTAAACCTTTTTTTTTTTTCTCGTAGGAGGAGGAAAAAACTCACCAGCCATCATCTGTCTGATGGTAGTGTCGGGCTCTCACCAACTAAAAAACCACCCCCACCGTTCTCCTCCTCCACGAGACCGGATCAGCAATTAAGCATTACTCAGCCTCGAGAAGGTGCCTTTGGGTTCTGAGGATACAGAGTCCCCGTGCATCATCGTCGCCAGCCACTCGAGCAAGCCTGGACAGGTGACGATTCAGCAGAGGGCTATCCGTCACCCCTTTCTCCTCCAGTCTGTTTCTTCATCACACTTTGTGGTCTTTGTGCCTATTCTTCTTCTTCTTCTTCGTCTTCTTTATTTTCAGCTCACTCACTTATTCAACCGTCTCATTCATTCATCACTCCACATCACTCTTTTTTTTTGTGTTTGTTTGTGTATAAGTGTGCACGTGTTGACGCAGGCAGGATAGGAATCCCCCGAGCGTCATCATCGCCGCCCACTCATAATTAGGGACGCGCGGCGACTAGCAGGAGGTTGTCCATTTCCCCAACTTCTCCGTGTTTGTGTAACTGTGCCACCGTCAAGGGTTCAGGAGTCCCCGTGCGTCATCGTCGCCGCCCATCCTCGAAAGCAGGGACGCGTGACGGCTCAGCAGATGGCTGTCCCTCTCCCTCGACTCCGCTATCTGATGTCGCGAAAAACCCAGCTCACGGATTTCTCTGAGCCTGCTCAGACACGTCTATCAAGTTAGCTTAGTCTAACTTATGATGAATACTCTATTGCTATATCTGCTTAACATCTGTGTAATATGGTAGTTTACTTCCCCATGTATTCTATCACACCAACCATCGAGATTTCTTGTAAGGTGTATTAAACTTTAATCAGGTTTAAATAAACTCATGTCAAGTTGTCAATTTTAAAACAGAATGTTAAAATATATTTATAAAATACATCAAATAACAAAACATTTAAGCATTTTGCAGTTACCAATTATAGAAATAAATAATTCATCAACAACTAAAATTTCAATATATAAAACTCTAACAACCACAAATAAGAATCAATATCCAATCTAGCTCCCTAGAGCTAACCTATTTGCGTGAACGGAATAAGCGTGGCACAAGAAACCAATCGCTTTTGTGTCTCACCGTTCACTTATTATATATTACAACTAAACTCTCTTTACATATGTTATTGTCTCCACTAGAAAAAAATACATGAAATTTTTTGCAAAGTTTATACCGTAAATAATTTCCTGATATCATGTTTTCAAGATGCCAAAAAAGAAGATCATGTTTAATAACTATCTTCGGTATTATCTAATTGAAATATTGATAATGTAATCTGCAATGTTTTACTTTACCCCTGAGAATAGAATCAATACTGATTTAAAATTTTCTTATTATCTGCCATAGACAGGTTTTTTTTTTATTTAGCCACCGAAACCACCGTTAAGTATTACATTAGAGGATGAGGTAAATAACTTGTAGCGTATGTGAAAATACCATGCCTGACAGGGATTTGAATCTGGGACCTCCGGATGAAAGGCCGAGACTTTATCACTTGCGTCACGGTGGCCGGCGCCGTAGATAAGTTGTAAAGTTTTTCTCTAACTTACACGCCATGTTATTGCTTTTTTAATTGAACAGCTTTTAATCCATACCAATGCAGAGAATTTTTCCCGTTTCCTGAATCAATTTTAACTACACCGATGAATGATATTAGTAATTTTTTTTTCTTTTTTATTTTACCCTCTTGGAACTGAAGATTACGGTTACTGGGTGTTTCATGATGACTGACAAGTTGCTCCTCTATAGCGCATTTTATTTCTATTCTTTATCAATAATTTTGATGTTGTAAATATAATTTGTACATTTAATAGTTTAATACTACTTTAAATTACTTATTTTTTAACATTAAATCACCAACTTTTACTTATATATTAGAAGTATGTACTTTTTTTTTTGTTTAACTTCCGGAACCACCGTTCGGTATATCTTTAGAAGATGAGATGAATGAATTGTACCGTGTGTGAATAATGCCATGCCTGACCGGGATTCGAACTCGGGACCTCCGGATGAAAGGCCGAGACGCTACCATTCGTCCCACGGAAGCCGGTACAAGTATGTACTTAAAATACAATTTGGTCTTCTTATTAATTATTATTAATAATCAACAATATTTTTTGTAGTCTATATTAATATTTTATTGTACTTGATTTCATTTTAATTATTTTGTATTTAATCTTTATTTTATTTTTTTTTATTCTGTTTAAAGATAATATGATCTCTGTATGATTTTATACTCTATTACTTCTATAGCTTATTCTGAGGAATATATAAAATTAAAATTATTTGTATCGTGCATTTATTTTAGTCCTTATTAGGCTTATAAAAAATAAAAACTGGGTACAACTGTTGTTATTAACTGATTCAATATATTTTTTTACAATATTTATCAATTTAGTATTTACATTTATAATTAGTTCAACGATTATAACTTTTTTTGTAATTTTTATTTAATGCAAGATGTCTATTACCCTTGTAAGAATCTATTTATATTATTTCTAAATAAATATTTCTACTTTTAATTACATTTTTTTTTTGTTGTGTATAGCTGCTATTAATTGGATTTAAATTTATATTTAATTGGATGGGATTACTGGTTATTATTTTCATCTAACAGACTAATTTGATTTTTTTAGGGGAGTATAAAGGTTAATTAAAACTTTTTAATACATTAGATTTTTATTTTAAACGCTTTGAAGTATGTCATTATTAAACAAAAAAAAAAAAAAAAAATGATTTTATTTGTTAATCTGACAATCTATAAAGCAGTTAAATATAAAACTATAAGGAAAAGCAGATTTTTATAAATTTCATATTTACCCACTAAAATATTGTAGTGAAAATGAAACATGTTTATTGACACAATTAATACAAAAACATAAAATAGATCTAACATATAACTAATAGTAGTCAGTCTTATGAACTTCTGAGAAGTAACAGTAATATTACATTCAACAATTAATTTAATTAACAAAAATAAACAGAAAATGAGTTCTGGAATTGTGCATAAATAAGAAAAATACCATAATATTGTAATGGTAAACTGCATCTTTTGCTATTTTTTTTTTTTTTTTTTTTTTTAAGGTTTAGATAACACAGGGCTTAACACAGCATTTAAAGAACAGCTATTCCTAACTGTTTAAAACTCGAGTTACACAAAATGGAGAGGTGGATTTGCAATGAACGTTGTAATCAAGTAATTTTTAGTCAAACGTTGCAGAAGACCAGTCAATAAATATTTTGCTATATTTAAAAACAAATTTAAATTCTTCTATTAAAGGGAATGAAAAGACGACAGACGTTGTGAAGACAGGGGATAGAATAAAATCGTTTGGTAACAAAGGCGAATAGTACATGTAAACAATAAAAACAGTAATTAATGAAATTCTTATACATCTCTTGATTATATAAATGAGTGTTTTGAAACAGAGTTTTGTTTTTAGAAACTTCAAACTTTCCAAAAGTAATGCTGATTTATAAGGACAGAGTTATCTCAAATTCAATTATTTAAATGCCTATATATGTGATTTCAGCCTTAATCAATGTTTTTAAAGGGTATAATCTATAATACACGAATAATTTGGAACTAAAGTGATAATTTAGTATTTCCAGTTTGTCTACAGGAAAATTGAGATTACCGCAAATAGATGTGAAAAAAAAGGAATCCTCTATAAATGAATGTTTGAGATGTCTACATGTCACAATTAAGGTTTATTAATTTCACTAATTGATGTCAGAAAGGTAAGTACGTAAATACTAGAGTATCTAGTGACTATGCATTACTTTGCTTTCACCATTACGAAATTCATGAAAGGACTCAAATTATTTTAAAATCGTATTCGAAAAAAATCGGTTGTTTAATCCAATATTAATAACATCCATTTGCATATTTGGCCATTCATAAGTAAAGATCAGTTTTAAGTTTTAGTGGCAATGATACTGCTGAAGTAATATCTGTCCTGAAATTATCACATTTTTGGTGATGTGTTTGTTGCTTTTCTCCTCTTACGTTTAATCATGTCTCAAACTGTTTATTCATTTCTTTTTTTGTAGGAAATTATATTATTATTATTATTGTTTTACTAAATTTTCTGCTTTATCTGAAAACATGGTCAATATTTTAAAATCTTATAGTTTAATCTCTAATTTAATTTATATTGATTCTCTAGTAATTTTTTAAAGATTATTCAGCTTTTTTGAGGCACCACTTTATATGACAATAAAACAATTTTTTTATTTATTAGAAAAACCTTCTATAAATTCACCATTTTCTAAAAATAAACTTTTTTTACTTTAAATTGACATATTTTACCTTAATTTTGCTGTACAGGAAAGAGAAAACGGGTGTTTTCATGTATTATTTTTTTACCGAATCAAGCCCTACAAGTCTTTTATTTTAATTGCGATCGTTTTATTTACTTTCCTTCCACGAGTCATATATAGACCACCGTATTTTAATTAAATTTTTTAAATTAAAAAAATAACTCTGATGAAAAAAAATACATTGCATTATAAGTAAATAGCACAAAAAATTTTCCATTAAATTATAATTCCGACGTGGGTGGATCAAATGCATCATCGGATTTTTCAAAAATTTTATTTAATAAATAAAGTTACTATGATCAGTAATATTAAGAAATGAAAAAAATCTGTTTATAAATAGCTGTATGTACAGAAGCATAAACCTCTGCATATATAATTATTATAAAATAAAAATATCCTCCCAGTATAAACATTTCTGATTAAAGATTGTTAATTAAAACATGGATGGTAGAGGTATAATTCGTAATTCTGGAGTGAGAATTTTTATTTATTAAATTTACCCTTTACAACTTCAAATCCATATTATGGATTTGAAGATTTTTTCGTAGACTTCGTGCCACTTAGCTGATGATAGTACTCGATAAATAATACCAGCTTTAATGTGGTCTCCCACGGTACTCTAATCTAATATAATATATCTCTAATATAATAAATAAATATTATAAGTAGTATTCAAAGTGTAAACTTCGAATTTCCTAAGGAAATTAATAAGATCAAGCTTATATTTAAGGAAAACATCAATCAGAAAAGTAATTGGAAGATATGCGAAGGTTATCCAAAACCAGCCTTTAATTTACGTTCTTCAAGATCAAGTTATCAAAAGTCAATGGATGTTGAGGCGTGGTTTAAGTTTGGCGTCGTCGAAAACACAAGCGATAATGTTGACGGGTAGACGGAGGCTTCGCCCAATTACGACGGGCTATTTACGTCGACGGGATAGCGGTAAGGACGCATTCGACGGTGAAATATTTAGGAGTTTATTTCCATACATCAGGGTTATTTAACGAAAATATAAGCTATATATTAAAAAAGGCGGGAAAAGTTACTGGAATTTTACTTAACGTGTTGCTTCCGCATGTTGAGCATAATCGGCAAAGCGCCGGTTATTATTGGCAGGAGTAACGGCGATGCTAATATACGCGGTTCCTGCGTGGGGGACTGTCATTGATAAAAAAAGAAATGAGAGTAAACTACAGTCACTGCAAAGGCAGGGTTGTCTTAAGACTGTAATTGTTACAGGACTGTCTCCAATCTAGCAGCAGGGGTCCTCCCGATAAAACAAATTGCCGAAGAACCCATACGTGTCTGGAACGGGGAAAGGAAGATTATGGCAAAAGCACGTCTTTTCGAGGACTGGTAGACAGTGTGGGAAACCGCGTCGGTAGCAGCCTGGACAAGGCGGTTGATCCTGTTATTGGGTCCCTGGCTGGGGAGGAGACGTGGGGATGTGGACTTCTATTTGTTCCAGTACCTCTCTAGCCATGGGACCTTCAATGAGTATTTGTGCCGTTTCTACAAGAGGCAATGGTCTAATTGCCTATGTTGTGGAAAATTAGATTCTGCGGAACATACTTTTATTTGTTGTGATCGTTGGACTGATGAAAATCTGCGCTGGGAGGTAGTGGAGCCACCCCAGAAGAATTTATGACAACTATGATGCAAGGACAAGATGAATGGGAGAAAATTAGAGGGTATGTGACGGCGGTACTGAGGTTGAAGAACTCTGAAGAGGCTGACTGGGACAACAGAGAAGAGAAAAATGGTCATGTGGGGGGATAGCTCTCTGCGGAGCTGCATTCCGTCTTCTTTGGAGATGGGGTGCAGTGATGAAGCTCGGGGACTCCTTCCCCACTATGACTGGGGCGATAGATCGTATACACAAACACGAAGGAGTCATAAGGAAGGACAGCCTTCTACTGAGTCATCTATTGAGACAGCGTTCTACTGAGCCTAGCCATTGGTTAGTGTGGGCGATGATGATGATGTACTGGGGCTCTGGATCTCGAGATGTGAACATACACTGACAGGTACATTGATACATACACATGCCACAGGTTCGAATGCTGAGTGGATGGTTGATTATATGGGTGAGTGGGTGTTTTCTGTTTTCCTTTGTTTCAGGTATATCGTGAAAATGAGTGTTGATAACATCTCCAGTAGAAGATAGAAGATTCCATTTAATCCGTCCGAGACTGCGTTATACTTTATTGCGAGTCCAGTCTCGGGGCGAAGAAGAGCAGTGAGGGAGGTTTAGTCGGTAGGAGGCAGGCTGTAGAGTCTGCTTAGTCGCTCAGACAGGCATTTTAGTTCGCTGGGTTTAACTCGCTGGGGGTGGTTAGCGTCCCTGGTTCGGAGTCCGAAACAACCCCATGATTATGATTATTATTGGGCCTGTGGAAATGCATTCCTTCGCAAATCATCGTCAAAAAAACAAAGAGTTATAAAAAGTATCTAACCTTTATTTCTTATTGCGGTTAAGATACGAGAGAAAGAATTAATGAAATTATACCACACGTTAAAATTATTGTCGGTTTAAGAGCTTCAATATAATTTTTATTCTTTTTCATTCCCAATTTAATCCTACTCTAATTTAAAATAAGTAATTAAACATCTTTTTAAGCCGATACATAATTAAAACATTTATTGTAGGTTTTAATTAAATTAAATAAACAATTCTATGTTAGAAAAAAATAAATTCTTTCTTTTTTGTTTAATTTTTATAATTACATAAAAGCAAAATTTTTAATCGACGTTTTAAAATATTTTTTTTTCAAAACAATATTTCTGTTTTAGTGTTAATTTTAACACTTTAACGCCTTTCTTATTTTAAATTTTATCTCTGCTTTCACAAAACAGGGTAATAAAGGGTTATAAATGCGATCCATAATATGACTAACTAACGTTATCTCAACGCCTGGATTTAATTACGCAACATATCTGACTAAATTGTAATGAATCGGTTAACAGCTGCAATACTTCACTTAAAAACAAGATAATACTAAACAATAGTGCTTTCATACATAAAATATTCTGTTTACTTAATATTATTTAATCACACTGAGTATAAAGTAAATTTATTCGAAAAGTATTACCTTAGACATGAGAATTGTTATATGTACTATTTTTCATCATTAATAATTCTCTTTTTTTATTGAATGTATTTATATGTCTAGTATCATAGATATCAGTTTTTTGCTCAAAGTGAAATTGATAATATAACTGTAAAGGAAAACAATACGTAAAATCCAAACTTAAATAGTAAATTTATGATAATTTAATGTAGAAATATGCAAATTAGTAACTTTTGTAATAATTTTTCTCTTTCTATGAATCATAAGACCATGCCGTTGGTGGAGGGGGCTTGAGTGCTTAGTGATATAGAGTAAATATAATAATATTATAAATAATATAATATTTTAGCGAACATATAATATTTACTATTTACTATAGAGTAAATATAATATAGAGTAGAGTTTTCGGACCAAAGTTGCATCTATATTGGAAAGAGATCTGTTGAGAACAAGACTAAGGAATGATTCCTGAAAGAGGACAGCATCTATTTCAGCAGTTGTTAAAGACGCATGTCAGGAGGACTTAAGGGCCATATCATATGCTTTAGGGAGTGACGGAGACAACCCTGGAGGACGTCATGGCAACCATGTTACGCAGTCCAGATGGTCGGGAAAAGATAAGATGGTATGTAACCATCTAGGAAAAGTGAAGATGAAGAAACATGGATGGCTGAAATGTAGGGGATAGTCTTGTGGGAAGGGGACAGCTCTCTGCGGAGCTGCATCTTGTTTCCTTCCTGCTTATGGAGATAGGATGTAGTGATAAAGCATGGGGACTCCTTCCCACAATGATGGGGATTGCGGATAAAAACGCTAACAAGGAGGAGCCAAGGAGAGGGACAACCTTCTACTGAGCCGTTGTACGGAATTGGCGGGGGTGGGCGATGGAGATGACGTGCGGGGACTCCTGATCCCGAATTGTGAACACTTACTACGAGAACATTTACTCATCCGTATCACACCAGTAAGAATATTTTTGTGTGGATGGTTTTGTTTGAGTGTCTTTTTTGTTGCAGGTACAATGAAAATGGAGAGTTGCAGACAGTCTATCCCACGCATTGCGGAAGAAAGTTTTCCCGAAGATGTAGGATTCATTCCCTCCGAGACTGCGTTATGCATAATTGCGGGTCCGGTCTCGGGGCAGAGAAGAGCGGTGACGGAGATTTAGTCGGTAGGGAACAGGTCATTTTACGCCTAACAACACCTTGATGGAGCCTGTTAGCTAGCCTGGGACGGATAGCGTGCTGGGTGTGAGCCCGACACACACCACGATGACCCCGTGGTGGCGTGCGTAAATGGCATTCCTTCGATCTCATCGACAAAAATAAGAAAAAGGCCATATCAGCGCCACTTAATCTTCTGAGCACTGCGCTACTGAAATCAATGGAAACTATGACTTTTTCCCAAGAAAATATACCTCTCTGCATTTTCATGTAACAAACCTGAAGGCGCATCTTGGTAAAATATTCCGGAGGTAAACTAGTCCCCCGTTGATATTTCCGGGTGAGGACTACTAAGGAAGGGATCACCAGAAAATTAAAAAATTTCATTCTACGAGTCCGAGGGTGGAATGTTAAATTAATAAAGGTTGGTAGATTAGAAAATTTAAAGAGGGAAATGGATAGGTTAAATGTAGATGTAGTAGGAATTAGCGAGGTTCGGTGGGAAGAGGAAAACGACTTTTGGTCAGGTTATTTAATAATAATTAACTCAGCGTCAAATAAAGGGCAGACAGGAGTAGTTTTCATAATTAACAAGAAGAAAGGGAAGAGAATAAAGTATTTCAAAAAGCGTAGCGATAGAATCATTGTAATAAGGATAAAATCAAAACCTAAGTCGACAATGATTGTTAATGTCTATATGCCTTCAAGTGATGATGATAAGGTGGAGTGTGTATTCGAAGAAATTGATGAAGTAATTAAGTACATAAAAGGGAATGAAAGTTTGATAATAGTTGAAAATGCATGCATCAAAGAAGACAACGAAAGAGATATTGTGGAAGAATACGAGTTGGGCAAAAGGAATGAAAGAGGGGACCGACTTGTTGAATTTTGCACGAAGTATAATTTAGTAGTTGCCAACAACAAGGTTAAAACTCATAATAGGAAAATAACTCATGGAAAAATACTGGTGATACTGCAAGGTATCAGATAATTTATATCATGTTTAAATAAAGATTTAGAAATCAACTCTTGGACTGCGAAGAATCTCTACATAGAATTAGCAGTTAATGATGTTCAAGAACAATTTTTATCTGGAGTAACAGTGCAAGGTGAAAAGATAAAGATGCTAAGATTTGCTGATGATAAGATAGTTCTAGCTGAGATTAAAAAAGATTCAGAAAAAATATTGAACGGCAAGGATGAAGTCCTAGGCAAAATCTACCGCATGAAAATAAACAAGAACAAAACGATAGTAATGAAATATAGTAGAAATAACGTAGATGGACCACTGAATATAAAAAATTAAGAATTATGAATATAAGAATTCTGATTTTTAGTAGAATTATAAAGATGGATGAAGCAGGAGCGATATAAAATGCCGAACAGCACGGGCGAAACGAGATTTCAGTCAGGAATATAATTTACTTACATCAAAAGTTAATTTAAACGGTTGGCAGTTAAACAACGGTTGGCAGACTGCTAGAAAAGTTCAAAGCTACAGGTAATGTTGCCAATACTTAAAACCATCTGGACGTCCGACCACTTCAGAAGAGGTAGTAAAAGACGTTTTGCCTAAGGTATCTGCAAGCCCGAAAAAATCAATTCGCCGAACATGCTTGGAAGTGGGAATTTTTCTGTCAACAGTATGGAGGATCTTGAAAAAAAACAAATATCATTCGTACAAGTTGTAAGTATTACATTACAGAAGATGATCACGATCGCCGTATGGAAATGTGCAATTGGTTTTTGATCCAGTTGGAGGAGGACCGAGAGTTTTTGTCTAAAGTTATGTTCTCTGACAAAGCCAACTTTTATGTAAATGGTGAGGTGAACTGACGTAACTTACGGTATGTGTTCAATAGTGACCCTCTTTAGTTTATCGACAGTAAGAAGTAAGGAGCTGATCGCGTCATGCTTTGATGTGGTTTGTGGAATGACAGGATCATTGGCCCCTACTTCTTTATTTCTTTAACAAAATAGTAAATAGGGAAGCTGGGCGATGTTAGGAATTGAATTGCTGCCTGACTTAAATTTGCTTTCTGGAAAACCAGAATGGTTCATGCAAGACTTGTTTCCGCAATATGGTACACATGTTCGTTATTGGCTATATTAACACTTCCCCTAGTGGATTGGACGTAGGGACGAATGTAATGGGCTACACGATCTCTGAATTTGAACCCAATGGATAGTGTCGTGTGAGGTTATGTAAAATCCCAATTTTACATTGTCAAGATCAGAGACAAAAACCATCTGCGAGAGCGTATGATAACTGTGTGACAAATTGTAATATGATCAACGATCTGTGGAACACGGGAGACCGTTTAAAATTATCTTTCGTCTGATACCGAAACCGTATTGCACCATCCCTATGGTGCGAGATTTTTGGAACACTTTGTATACTGAACTGTAATTGCTGGACTTTAATTTCAAATCTGATTTATTACTTGGAATAATTTTTGCAGTTAGATTTAGTTAGTAAATTCTACCTCCTTGGAGATAAAACTATGATTTAAAGAATTTGAAAATAATCATATATTGTCTTGTAACAATTTACTCTACTACAATTATTCTTGATTCATCTTGACTCATCCAGAAACAGTCTTACTGTTTATATACTTAAAAAAAAAATTCCATCAACAAAAATGAGACTTATATATATGGTTCAGTATATCACTGAATATGATATTGCTGCATGTGTAAACGAAAATGTATACGTCGATAATTTTATCTAAAAAAATATGATTAATTTAAAATGGTTTGCTTTTGAACTTTCGTTGAGGTTAGCAATTACTTTTCTAATTTTATTTTGAAAAGTAGATAAAATAAAATTTATGATAAAAGTTTCTGCAGCAAAATTATTTAATGGGAAATTTTTTCTGTAATCAATTACTTTAGCATCTTTCTTAATTACTTCCTGATATTTCTTTTCCTCATTTTTACAATTCTTTAATCTGCTTGATAAAATATAATAGCTACTGCTTGAAATATTAATCTGTTTATTAAATTTCTATGTTTTTAAAAATACTCATACTTGTCTGAGTTTAAATTGAATCGTGATTTTAAGATGCTATACAGTTTACTCGTTAACTCTTCTTTTCGCCATTCAGAACACACTAAATTCTATTTTCTATTATTTTGATACATTTTTTTCTTTTGTATTTTTTGATATTTTAAATTATTTTACCTATAATAATATCAAATATTTCTAAAGTCTTGTTCAGTTTTTCTGAGAAACTATATGACGTGCTACAACGCCCATAGCATTATTAATAATAAAAATCACCTTTTTTTACGTTAATAAAGTAACTTCGAAGTACTCATAGACACATATTTGTAGTAATTAAAATTAAAATCCAACCATTTATATAAAAAATTTTAAAGTAGTTTTAATATCAAAATATATATTAATAAATATTCATATTAGACCCTATAATCACTCTAATAATAAAATCAAATCAAATCATTACAGTTAACACGTTGTCGTTCATTTTTATCTGGTTTTATACAGCCAAAATATTAAAGAGGAGGTAATTAAATTTAATTCAAGTTTGAAGAAAGTTTTCTGCTGAAGGATGTTCTCGATGATGACTATTGAGTTTATTATATGATGTCTTTTCCTTGGGATGACCTGGTTCGATTGAGTTAAAAGTGACTATAACTAGAGAGAGTAGTAAACTTAGAACATTTAATTGATAGTATATGTGAAGTTGCAAGCTATCTAACCGTAGTCACACTTCGACGATGTAAGCGACACGGATACTTAAATTCTAACTGTATTAAATCAGATATAATAAAAAAATAACTGACGTTGCCTTTCAAGATGGACAATTTATCTTATTTACTCATGTCCCATTTCTTCTAAGTAATCACAGATATAGTTTCAAAACTCACATATCGAAAAATAATGATTTTGTATTATCATATGTGGTAAATAATGTTCACAATACTGTCTACTTTAGTGGTAGCGTCTCGGCCTTTCATTCGGAGGTCCCATGTTCGAATCCTGGTCAGGGATGGCATTTTTCACATACGCTACAAATCATTCATTTCATCCTCTGAAGATATACCTAACAGTACTTCCGGAGGTTAAACAAAAAGAAAAAAACATGCGTACCTACCTTATTAAAAAAAAAAATAAATAAAAAAAAAACCTGTGAAACTCACTCACAAACAATAAAACAATAAAGGTTATTTTTAACCAATTAAATTTTCATTCTATTTACTTCAGTTTATTTACAAATCAACATTAGGGGTTAGGTTGTGGAACTAGTTATTAAAATTCATTTAAATAAAACATTTCAATTTATTAAACGTTTCATTTAAATAAAACTAGCAATTTACAACAGAACATAATTTTTTCTATATCCAGACCTTCCAAAAATACCTTTACGATATACGAAAACATTCTAAACAATTTAATAAAAAATATTTAATTCTATTTAAATTAATTTTTTTTTTGTCTTCAGTCATTTGACTAGTTTGATGCAGCTCTCCAAGATTCCTTGTCTAGTGCCAGTCTTTTCATTTCTGTATTTCTCCTACATCCTATATCCCTAACAATTTGTTTTACATATTCCAAACGTTGCTTGCCTCACAATAATTCCCATCTACCTGTCCCTTCAATATCGAAGCGACTATTCCAGGATGCCTTAATATGTGGCCTATAAGTCTGTCTCTTCTTTTAACTATATTTTTCC